>JAUEJL010061297.1:0-18412 GCA_032274825.1 Drosophyllum lusitanicum | reverse complement strand
TGTTTCTTAAGGCTTGCATATGGATCATTGGTGGGGAGTTTTAAAAAGTTTAAAATTGTTGTTCTTGCTTCCGTTGCTAAAATATATTTTGAAAAACCGAACAAACCCCAACACTTACATGGGTTGTGTTCAACCTACACGGCCTGTGTCCAAAGCTACACGGCCCGTGTTCGGACTTACACGACCTGTGTTACCCCACATGGCCTCCCTAGACCTACACGATCCGTGTTAAGACCTACACGGCCTGTGTTACCCCACATGGCCTGTGTTCGGTCTACATGGCCTCCTACACGGCCTACCCTCCTTTACACTGCCCATGATCTGCAACTGGCAACAATAGTTCCCCAGAAACTCGCTGTTTTTCAGCTAGTACTCATTTTAATTGATTCCAAAACATTCCTAAAGCTTTATAATTACTACATAACATCCCCTAACTCAAATAAACATCAAAATAACACTATTTAATCATCAAACACTATTTTAAACCAAATCTTGACCCATTACCACTTCAACAAATTCAAGAACAAGAACACTTACGTGATTTCTTAATAATAGATGCTAATCTCCTTTATCAAATCTCCAATTAAAGCTCCAATTCTTGAGGTTAAAAGATATGTGTGTATGTATATATTGGAAGAAGCAAGAAAGAAGAAATAAGAAGAAGAAACAAGAAGTATAAGAAAGGGAAATAACAAGAAAGGGGGCTGCCGACTCTCAAGTCAGTGGTCCTCTTTAATAATTTATCCATACGCTATCCATAAATCCCAACGAGGATATATTTATAATCATTATTGCAAACCATTTAATAATTTATAACTTTTATTCGCTTTCCTCAACTTTTACTCAACAACATATTTTAATAACTTTTATAAAATTTGGGTTGTTACATAATATTAATTATCACATTATGACTGGTTAGTGATGCTAACATGACGATTAATGATCACAGTTATTACTGTGTGTGAGTGCTCAAGTTATTATTACATGCATTAACGAGCATTAATTATTCCACCAATTATCTATATCTACTTTAATTTAAGATCCTTTTAGTCCTATGTGACATAAGCAATTGAGTCCTATTTTCAAAAATAAAGCAAATTAGACTATGTGATTTGATAATGTGTTATCAGTTAAGGAGTTGGGCTCTTTTTTTTCCATTAAATTTGGACCTAAACTTTTCATCCATATTTCAATTGGGATTCTTTAAAAAAAAAATAGGTAAATAAAAGATAATCAATATAATGACTTTTAATAAAATTAAAGTTTGCATTAAAGATTTGAACCCTATTGTATGCATCATATTTAATAAGATTCCAAGAAACATCTAACATTATGTTAAAAGGGATATAAAAGGTTATAATTAACATAGTTGTTACAATCTCAACTTATAAATGCATAGCCAAAGCAAGAATTCCTTCCACCAACAAGTTTTCTACATCCCAACTTAATAAAACATCAATGGAAGTTGAGATCCAATTTCCTCCTGAACCAATGTTCTTCTTTCAATAAATGTTTCTTCAAATTCTAATAAATGACATGATGGTATGTTTCTTATTACTTATTTACTTAGGTACATGTAATACTATTACCGTTACACAATAAACTGAAACCATTTACTGAATTACTAGACTATACCTGCATAGTTCGTGAGATGTTCACAGATCCATCATCATGTACACAAGCTAGTTTAGGTACAGTGTCGAAACTTCATGATAAGCATGCTACTGACAAGAAACACGATACACGTTGTAGGCGTGAAAATAGGGGGCTAGGATGCTATAATCAATTCTGCACATATACCCTTGAATACGTTAATGGTGATGGAATTTGTCCCTGCTTCACTCTAGATGGATAAATTGTATTTACAAATTATTTAGTTAATATGTAACGGATTGCTTGAATCACTTTTCTTCTCATCACTTTGCATTTTGGTAATAATGGGTTGTCAATATATCTAATTGTTTCAAAATGTGGACATTCATTCGTATGCTCAGTTTTCACATCTGAATTTCGTAAAACACACACTACAATTAATACAATATTTATGCATTTTAAAATACAATCAGTTAGTTTATAACAATACAGACACATGTTACATTTTATTCTCTATACTTTGCATTTATGCTTGATTGACTACATTAATCAAAACTTTTACCTTATGAACCTCAAATAGGCTATCTCTATGCTTTTGTTACAAGTAGAGTCAAACTTGATAATAACATTACACTAGACAGATAGATTTTGTTACTCATTAAAGCTGATAACAAGTTAAGTACAGAGACTTCGTAAGATGCATATTTATTTTCGTAAAAGGAAGGAAACTATCATTCGAATTGAAGTAGTAATAATATAATTAAAAAGAGAAAATAGTTACAACCTTATAAGAACTTAATATGATGCTAATTTTTAATAAAATTGGAATACACCTCAACATTAAATTACAAGGCACACAAAAGGTTTTCATGAACATTGATATTACAATTTCAATTATTAGTATTGAATAAGTAATTTAAATGACTTTTCATTACTTACTAATTAGTACATCATGCAACATATACAAACACATTAGGCCAATGTCTTTGCGGGTGAACACATCTTATAGACCTTTGGCAGAAGAACATGGCAGTAGGACTATGCATTTGGTCGTTTTCTATTTTTTTAAATTGTTTATGCATTGTAATGTTAGTCACCTCATAAATCCATAAATTTTTCGGTATCATAAGTATTTGTTCATTCATAATGGTTAAAATTAGAACAATAGAATGTATAATGGTGTAAATACAAACTATAAATGAGAATGAATATTGAGTTCCTTACTATTACCAATTGAATCCACTATATTGCAAATGCAAAACAAACATCACATTCTTGAATTTATTATGTCATTGCCAAATTCCTATGAAACTGGGGTGGTATGTGCTACCACTTCAATTGTTTAACTACCACACACAAACAATTTGTTACATATATATCACATTTATTACATATATATTTCGCGCTATTTCTATTTGATTTAAGCCGAAAATTATGCGTAACTGTCAAAAAGGTGTGTTTTACTTTTGTTTTTCTGTTGCATGCTAAAAAGGCGAGAGTTGAATTGTTTGTAGCTTAATTGAGAGAAAAAATGAAAAAGAAAAGAAGAAAAGAAAAGTCAAAGAGTTGAAGAAAATAGAGAATAGAAGAAAATAAAAGAAAAGGTCAAAACCGGGAAAAGAGGTAGATCACGACATGCTCTTCTGATGATCGTGCCGCGTCCATGATGTGTTGATCGCATCCGGATAAGTTTAAAGTTGAAGTCTATCTCGGTGACAGCTCATAATCGCTATGGGATCGTGTATAGATCGCGGCGCGATCTAGTGGATTAGGCCGGGTTCAAAGTTTGAAGAATCATGATAGCGTGAGGACATTAGGGATCGCGACGCGACCGTTAAGGGTTCGCGACGTGAACTCCCTGTTTTTGCAAATCTATATATATCCAACTCCAAATCGGGTTAGGGGTTAACCACCCGAATTTTATCACCATTACAACTCTAAAAACGTCCCAGAGGCACTCAGAGATGGCTTGGAGCAATTGGCTTGAAGATTGGAGCTTAATTGTGAAGATCAAGGCTTGGTTCATCATTCTTCTTACGGGTTTTTCATTCCAATCTTATATGTTCATGTTTTTTAATGTTTCCAATATGATTAGTATGAATATGCTAGGCTAGACTTATGTTTTTCCTCCCTAGAGGAGATGTAACTTTGGTAGTTTGTTGATTTCATTAAAGTTTGATACTTTTTATCATATATTTGTCTTGGAAGCTTAATCAAAGATCCATATTTTATTTTAGGATCTGTTTTTGGGAGTTTATAATATGAGTTTTCATATATTAGAAGACCAATCTATTTATAAGACCTGTATCTTAATTATCTAGTATCAATAGGTAATTTTGACTAGTGATTGACCAATCCTAGGCTTAAAGAACCAAAGATAGGAATGTCAATGTGTATGCTTGACATATAATGACCTTTATACGTTAATTGAATGATTTGTTAATAAAAACAATCAAAAAAGATTTAAGTCTTTCTTGATTCGAACCAAATAGACTAGTTTTGCTCTAAATTAATCTCATGACCATAAATGTTAGTTAATTGCATGATTATAGGGTTAGATAATCTGACCAAGAGTCTAATCATATTAGAAATCGGTATATGATATTAAGTTATCCATTACACCTCTTTAATTGAAATCATTTAACTTGAAAAAGGTAAAATCGAATCTAGGGAGGGAAGTATTCATTTCATAGTTTAAATCCAATTAAGTTTCTTGCTTTTTGCTTTCTTTGCATTGCTAAAGGTGTTTTATAGGCTTATTAGTGATTAAAGTTTGATTAGTTAGTGCTAAAGTTTCAAAATCTCTCTTTTACTGCTTTAAATTAGTTTAATAGTTAATTAGTAGAGTTATATTCAAAATCATACGTGTTCCCCTAGTGTTCGACACCGGTACTTATTTTAACTATACTACAATACGATTAGGTTCTCTTGCCTATTTGTGTTATAGTGTTGCTTTAATAATTCAGAGTTTATAAATTTAAAACTGATACGCTATACGCACATCAATATAATATAACATCAATGTAACAAAACTATATTATGTATGCATAGTGAATTTACTATTTGTGAATTATTACTGAACAATTTCTCTGTTACAATGGCATTGGAGTATAGGAATCATCTATATTTTGTCCGGTTCACAATAACTAACGCTAGTAGAATCAGAATATATGGCATTGAGTCATTGATTGATATAAATAACTCTCTGACTATGCAATCACCCTAGCAACAAAACTTCATTTTCAGATAACCACTCCAGTTTAGCTTAAGGTTATCGAATACCATTAAGAAGGAAAGCAGTCACATATATACTACACATGAGATCCATTTCTTTGCACACCAAAATACTTCACTTTTCATATGCACACTACAATTTACCAAGTATGAATAAATTGTATAACAAAAGTCCACACCACAATATTATAGCAATTCCTAAAATGCTAAAGTTAATAACTTTTTCCAAAAAGGACCTAGGCAATACGTTTTTCCACTCTCTTAACTTTGACGTCTAGCCAAAACAAGCTTTGTATACTCACGTGCGAGTGTATTAGGTTGATATTGCATTTGAAGGACATATGCCTGGGATTATGTGACCCAATTTCCAGGACATTATCTCGTATTTGATCACTTTTTGAAAGTAATGATAAGCCTCACACACTTTGACCTATCTTGTAAAGAAATCATCCATATAGATAAAATTGAGAAGGTGATAGAAGAGGATATAATAATAATTGAGGATGGAGATACTTGTAATAAAAAATATATATATATTTATCATATATCGTTGCTTTAACAAATATCGCATATATTCCTTGCAAGTTATTATATGACAATCTTCACAACTTTTTAAACAAAACAGACTATGAGGAGCAAGGAGAAAAAGAACAAGTAAGTCTACCAACTAAGGCAAAAAAAAGGTCAGCATTTCAAATGTGTATAAAAAAATAAGTACATGATTATTTTTCTATGTAGTTCTCTAATCATCTGATTGTTACAATTTCTTTAATGTATTATGACATTTCACCCATGAATGTGTAACCGGTATGACCCAAAAAAATTCAAAACTACAAATGAGTGTGAAACAATGGCACACAACGTTTGAGAGTACTACACTCAAGAAAATGGATTATACAACAGAGTAGAATTGTTTCTACAAATTGAGGAAATAGCTGAATGGAATATAGCCTGCTCCTATATGCTATATGGCCTATCACAAGTTAACTCATTGGCAAAAATAATTTCTATTATTGCTTTTACTTTTATTGAGTTTATATTTTCGTCTTTTTATAATAGTAGCATTTTTTAAATAATATATGATCATTTAACAGTATGGTTTATAAATAGTTTATTTACTTACTTTGTTCACTTTTCATGTTTTAACAAAGCCATTAATATAAATAAATTTCTCATATAGGTCATACATAATATGATTAATTATTGCTAACGCATACCTACACATATAAAAAATGTCCCTGTACAGAAAACGTAATCACAATAACTTCATTTTATACTACCATGTAATTTCGAACAATCTTACACTTATAATAATCCAAATAATAGTTACCAATGATTTCAACTTGATTACTATAACGAGTTTTGTTTATATGAAATAATCATAACGATAGTCCATCTCTACTACACTCTACTTTGAAGCAGTGTGGCATATATATCTTACTAATTTAAAACAACTTCATAAATTCAAGAAATATGACGTCAATAAAATATAATAAAATTAAACTGAAAAATAGTGAGAAAATTTAAAATTTGTGTTAACACGTCAAAAATTATGCTTGAAAAAATTAGATTATTGAATGGTTAAAAATAGGTGTAATTGTTTAAATATGAATAGTAAGGGTCTCATAAAAACAAAGTTACTATTCGTTGACCCTAACTTTATTATAATACTTATATATCTATAAGTTCGGGCAACCAAAGCAAATTCAAATAAACCATTACATTCACAAAAAATCACTTACTCTTAAATTTAAACCCATATATCCAAAACCTTACATGTTGATCCGTGTTTACACGTGCTTGAAATCTAGTAGTACGAATAACTCATGTAAAAAAAATAATTGATAGATTCACTTTATATAAGGATATCAAGGATCCAGTTGCCTCCTAAAGTAAAGCATGTTATGTCTTTTAAAGTTTTAATCAAATTCAATAAAAAGTTGTGGTAAAACTACTTATAAGGTAAATTGCAGAGAAATATATATTAAATGTCTAAATTTGTTAATAAAGATAGTGTAAAAACTTTTTGACGGAGATAAGAGTTTAAATTTTTTAATTTCTATCAAAAAAGGGGAATGTTAACCGATTGAATCTGCTGACCGCTTAATCCGCAGGTTATATATGACGTGGTTGTACATATGACGATCTAGTCATCATCATATTACTCCCTATACTGATATTGCTATACAAGTGGTAATCTAGTCTTTTTTTAATATATATCCACTTTTTTTAATTTTTATAATTTACCTGATTTATAAATTTGTAGTAATTATCAAATATTTTTATTAGTTACTATTTAATAATTATTATGCATTAAACTAGGATTTTTTATATATAAATATTCATTTTATTTATTTTAATTATTTAATTATATTTTAAAAATTACTTTAAATCAATTTTTGTGATGTTCATCTTCATCTAAGTGTTCTTTAGTGTTCATAAGTCTTCATCACCATTCAAGGGTTCATCTGCAAATATTTATCACAATTCCCTGAAAAAAATCATAAATTGATAATCATAAAACCCTAAAACTTGTTCAATCATAACATAAAAAAACCAAATCTGAATCAGATCTTGAAACACTTTTTACATGTCAGTGGAATCTTTATTCTCAAAATCTCGATTCCAGTACAAGCACAACCAAGAAACAAATCTTGTTGATCAAATCTGTAATTCGAATCAAGAAAAGGCTTAAGAAGAACATCAACAGATTCAATGGTTTGAGCACACACATGAACACACACAAGTAAAGAGAGTGAGAGAGACACGAACATTATTTTAACCAGATAAAAAATCAAATGCCACGCATATTATTTTAACCAGTAACCAACAAAGGTTCCTTTTTATGTTATGAATTAAAATTTAGAATCATTTGTCAGTCATTACGTTATATTTATTGGCAAATTTGAAATTTAGACTTCGTGTTAATGCTTTTTAAATTTTTTTATATTTTCTAAAGAAAACAATCTTGTTGAGATAGTGAGGAACGGTAAATTGGTAATTGGGTATCTGAGACTGAGACTAATAAGAGGCTACTATTGAACACTAAACTGATATTTTTTATACTTCTCATAGTCTCAAAGTATACTTCTCATATATGAATGAGACTCTTGATCTTTGAGAAATATTTTAGTGTATTTTTCAATTCAACAATTGGGATGTGGGATAAGGTGGCGTTGATGGAGTAGCAGTTGCTTATCTTTTGCATTAATCTCAGTTTTGACTCATGATTTGCCAATCAAAGAATGAGAGAGAGAGAGAGAGAGAGCATGTCCACATCATCAAGCATCAGCAACCAATAAAAGGAACCTAAAATAAATCTATGTATTCATATGTAACTATATAGTTTAAATGTTTTCAAGTACTTGAATAAGCTTTTGGCATCAATGAGGATGAATAAAGACCAGATCAGATGGTACTTCTTTTATATATCTACTAACTCGACAACCTTTCACCTGCTCGTTGCAAAACTGCTCTAAGCTCATTTTCCAATCCCCGTAAAAGAACCGGCTTCCGAATCACACCATTCATCCCCACCTGCAAACATCTCTCCCACACCTGTTCTTCAGCACTTGCAGTCAATGCAATAATCAACGGTCGATTTCGGCTTCTAAACTTTCGGATACGCGTGGCCACCTCAAACCCGTCCATATCAGGCATCTGAAGGTCCAAAATCACTACATGGAACGGGCTCATAGTGGGGCCGAGTGAACTCAGGCATTCGAAGCCTGATGACACAGAGGTGACCAGGCAACCGAGCTTTTCAAGGAGTTTTTTAGTGACCATACGGTTTACACCATCATCATCTGCTAATATGACTTGAAGGCCCCTGAAGATTGAGTTTGACTTTGGTTGGTCAATAAAGTTTCCAAGGTCAAACATTGGTCTGCTGAATGGTTGTTGAATTTGAAATCTGAGAACAAGACTCGTGCTTTGTACGTATCCTTGAGAATTTGATGACATCCATATTTTTCCTTGCATCATCTGCAATCAGTTAGCGAATTTCAAGTTATCACAAGGAAAACACATAAGAAAGCATAGCGAACCAACCATCATAAGTTTTTTTCTGAAAAAGATAAAATCAACATGACCCTGCATATATTGACCAAAAGCGTCATCCTGCGCGACATTTTGCCATATTTACATTGATGCATAAACTGACGGTAACATCAGTTTAAAAAAAACAAATTATTACTGACATAATATAACTTTATAATCTTATTTGACACTAGTTATTTGTAAATATACATATAAAATATTAAACCAGAAGCATATTCGCTCAACCCGTATATGACACTACTTTTGACAGACCTGTTTTGAAGAGGAAAAAAAAAACATTTTTCCATTTTGAGCAAGTTAAATCTAGTTTAACTTTTCCACCAGTATCGCTATGCGGAACTAGACATGGCAATTTTGAGCCATTTGCTTAGCATGGGTTGATTCAGGCTATATTTTCATCTGTAACAAGCGAAACACATAAACTTAAAAGAAAAGAAATAGCTCTAAGAGGTTGGTCAAATGAGTCACACGGGTCAAAGGTCGCCCAAAGTATATATATAACACAAAAGCTACTATATTATTTTACATAAAAAAGATAATTGAAATCATATAACTTATGAAATCTTTTTTAAAAAAAATCATATTTGGCATGACTCTTTGCAAAAAAAAAAAAAAAAAAAAATTTGAGCAAAAGACATATTGGGTCAAGCAACATGACTCCAACTCGCCCCTTTTGCCACCTATAATGAGCATCAATGATGTTGATATAGGTATTTAAAACATTAAGTTAATAATAAAACTTTTGAAATCATATTTGCACTGATTATTTGTAAAAAAAACCAAAAGTGTATTCATAACCCAACATGACCAAACTTGTTTTGACCGACCTATTATCCAACGCAAGCCGCCCAATTTGTCACCTCTATGAGTATTGATGATAGTGATACGGGTATTTAAATCATTAGGTTAACACTCAAACCGCTTTTTAAACTATTTTCCAATCAAATGCTGCAATTTTCATGGGAAATAACAAGCATCAAATAACATAGCAACTGTAAAGAAAGCAGTATTCTAACCTGTACAAGTTTTTTGCACATATTGAAGCTCAAACTGTCTTTAACTCGGTTCACGTTTTGCTTCTTAACTCCCAAATGCACACTCGAACCTGCAAAATCTGATTGAAAACCGCTATCACAGGTCCCAATCTCAAACTTCACATTTACAAATTCATCAACATTGGGTCGACTCGTTCCCCAACCTTTATTATTATCATTTCTAACTTCATTTCTGTTTTCCAAAGTAACACGAAACATAACCGAACTCCCTTCTTCGCTAACATCAAGTAAATGACCAACGATATGCAATAAAACCTGAAAGGTCCTCATTTCATCACCCATAACCAAATTAGGTATCGAATTAGGTAACTCCATTGTAAAACCGAACCCTTGATAGATACACAAACACTTTACTAAACAACAAGCTTCTCTAATCATGGAATGTAGTTGAAATGGTCTTATTTCCAACGGTAACCGACCTGTGTCTTTAGCAGATATCTCCATAACATCATTTATTAAAGTAGACAAAACACTGCTCGTTTTTGCTATTGTATCGAAAATATTGGTCTGATTTGGGCTTGTTTTTTCGTCTTGAAGAATTGAAAGAAGGCCCATGATTGAATGCATTGGTCTCCTCATTCCATGACTCATTACCTTTTGAAACGAGTTTCTTGCTTGACTCGCCATCATGGCATTTTCTTTAGCTTGTTGTAAAACACGGTTTTGTTCCACTAATTGTTCACGCATTGATTGTGATTCTTCAAGAACCGCAGCATGTGAAAGTGCCACGGCCACTTGATCTGCCACCACCTCCACTATTTGCAGTTCATCAAAACTCCAATCCCGTCCACTCTCATTAGGAAGAACCAAAACCAATATAGCATAACAAGTGTCTACTAATTCGGGGGTCCCACCTTTAAAATTAGAAACATTAAGCATCGGCATACGGATTGCCGCCACCGGGCCTGATTCGGCTAGTCCACCTCTACTTTGAACTGCAAGTACTGAATCTACCCTCAAGATTGTCACCCCTTTCTTCTGAGTTATCTCTAATACATCAGGGTCATTTCTGGGAATCGAAGGGTGGTAAGGTGAAGAACTAGGTCTTAACTCATGGGTCAAATTCAATTCGGTTTTTTTCTCGCTTTGCATCCAAACCGCACAATTCTGAAGTACTAAAGTATTCGAAAGCTCGACTAAAGTGGTGTACAAAATTGTATGCCGATCTAACGATTTCCTGATCTCGTGTGTAAGCATACGAACATGCCACCCTGCATCTGTTTGTTTTTTCATGATTCCAACTTCTTGATCGAGCTCCAACACGTTTTGTTTCAAGAAAAGCTCCCTAACTTTGAATTTAAGTAGCAAAGGGATCAAAGTCAAAAGGGTGATTGCAGTAGCACAAGAAACAAGAGCGGTCAACAATTTAGCAACGGTTAATGCCATCATCAACTGAAATGTCTGATGACCGTAATACCCCCAACCGTTTATCAAATGTGTCAAACCACAGAGGACTATGAATGCAATGAATTGAACAAGAACCCATTTGAATGGGACATTTGAACAACTAAGAAAGTAAAGTAATTCAAGTGGGATTGAGAAATAAGCGATTGCTATCAAGAAATCACTCACTCGTTGGCTTTCGATAATATGTGCATTCCAAGATCCTTCATCGTCACAGTGACAGTGAGCAAATTCGTTATCATTTGCTATAGATACCTTGACAATCAAACAAGAAATCAAGAATCCAAGAACCAACTTTTTCAACATTTTGAAACCAAGGAAGAGGAAAGATTATATCCTCTTGAAACCCTAAAACCTAAAGTTGAAAATAGATCAAAAACCTCAAAAGATACAACCCCAAACGAAAATAACATTAAGGAACTCGATAATCTTTAAATTTAGCAAAACCCCATTTCAAGAATTCACCTTCAAGATTTTCAGGAACCGTAAAATTGATCCAAAACACCAAAGATTGAATCCAGTGGACGATAACATCAAAAGAAGCTAATAATCTTTGGATCTACCAAAACCCCATTTCAAGAAATCACCAAGATTCAAATTTCAGAAACCCTAGTCTTGTTTCTTGAAATAAGACCTATATATTAGGTTATATACCCTGTTTCAATTGTGTGTATAGAACAGAAATCACAAATGAAAACTGTATGTAACATACCCTAAAAGAAAGAATTCTTGAAGGAAAAACTTATGATGTCAAGAAACACACCTTCTTTTTGGATCAAAGAATCAGCTTCAGAAGCTTGTTGGGTCAGGTTTCTTGAATCGTTGACCCTAAAACCCTAAACAAACAAGAACCCGCTTCAAGCAAGACGAAAATCGAGCTCATTAAACCAACAATCCTCCATTTATTCTATCAACCAATCAACATCTAAACCCCCCATCAAATTCAGAAGAAGCAAAAAGAGGACAAAAGGCCTGCAAGTTTCTTGTGATTCAACTGCTCTTTTTGAACAATTATCTATACAGAATATTATATATTATATACAGATCAATCTTTAATCAAGATTCAATTTTTTTGTAGCATAAAGATGGATGAAAGGGAAAACCAAATGGAAATTTATTATTTAAATTAAGGCACTAAAGTAAACAAGACTGGTTTCTGATTTCTGGGCCCTACTTTTGATTACATGAAGAGAACCTAGACATATTTTCTTGCTTGCTGATTGGAGTATTCGCCCAAATTGCCTTAAATAAAAACTAAAAATACTATTATACAAGTACTTTTTCTTTCCCACCAAGGAATTAACAATCTAGTACATCTCCTATGCTTGGTAATTTTAGATGTTTATTAAATTATAAATTATGCGGATATACGATTTATAGTTTGTTAACCGTAAAACATAAGTATATTTTAAATCTACTCCTTAAACTTATATCTTCTATCCACCGAACTTATAACGAAACAATTTTCTCAACACCTTTGTCTCACTAGGCTAAAAGCCTTTTGTCTAACGTGGTTGATGTTAGAGATTTCATAACGATTATTTTACCATTTATAACCTAGCGATCCTTATATTTTATGACGTTACATAAACGATCTTTAAGGAGAAAACAATAAACATATTGCGTGTATGCCCTCTAGAAAACAAGATGTGTTTTTTTACCTCTACAATTGGAAATATCAGTTCTCATGTGGAGTGAAATCGGTGAGGACATACAACAACGATGATTGATACGTCAAGTGTGTGATTAATTTTACATTAATAATTAATTATACCAATTACAACATGTGATTGAATGTAGTCCTACCTTGACCCATGATTGATACGTATGAACATATTATAATACTAGTTTGAATACCCGTGTAAATACACGGAAAACCATAATTATTTATATGAAAGTATTATTTTATATTCGTTTAACTAAATATATGTTTGCATTGTATGAATAAAATAAGAGCTCGATCCGATGACACTTGTAAGAAGGATGTAAAATTTAATTACAATAAAATTTGTAGTATATATATATATAAAATAAATATAAAAAGTAAAATCTTTTAATAATTTTAAAATTATGATAAGTAAAGTAACCTTTTTTAATTTATACGTTTAAATATAAGCATTAATTAGTTATAATAATTTAAAAATATAGATAAGTAAAATCTATAGATATTGGTTTAAAATTACCATATGGATTAATTTAGTAGGATAAGATTTAAAATATTTTGACTCTAAAAAGTCAAAATTAATTTTTTAATTTGAATAAAATGAACGATCAAGATTAAATCTTTTATTAAATAAAGGGTTTAGATTGTCTGATAATTTTTTTCTAGTTAGTCTTTTATTTATATTAATAATAATAATAATTAAAAGATGAGGAGGACATACAACAACGATGATTTTATTTTAGGTGTTTTATAAGTATCAAAATTCGATTTTATGATTCATATTGTTTTTACATTTTACTTTAAAATATTTTCCTCGCAAGTCAAATTAGGAATGTTTTTTGGGTAAATTTTTCGGGTTTTGGTTAGTTTAAGTCAGGTATTTCAGTTATTTTACTTTTAAAAAGATAATCGATGACCGAACCGTTTTAATATTTCAGTATCGGGTACACGTTAAAATCAGATACGGTTCGGGTTAATATATTTTCGGGTATAGCCGAATTTGGCACACTTGAGCTTTCGTGTGATACAATTTTTTTGACACAAGTATGTAATTGGGCTATCTTCATTAAATGATATAAATGTAATTGTGCTATCTTCATTAAATGATGTATATATCTCCTCATAATGAATAATAACAACAACAAAAATTAATATATTTTGACTATAATATTAAAGACATATCAAATTCCAAATCACCCTAAAAATAAAAACTTGTCGAGTTTCACGAAATATATCCCAAATCAACATGTTTCAAGTTTCAAAACACCCCAAAAACATGTTAAAGTTCACATAATAGGTCCAAAATCAACATGTATGTAGTTCCAAAACATAATAAAAACGTGTTAAGCTTCATAAAATATTTTACCTTGCCCCCTTCATGTACTTCTCCAATCTGAGGTTTAGTTAGATGCACCTTCTCCTAATTCTACATAAATAAGAGAATTTTTAAAAAAGTAATATATAACATAACAAATATTAAATTATTTATGAAAAACGAATACATTTATCAATTTCTTTTATTGTATCTCAATCTTCTTCACACTCCACTTTGGCACTTGTAGTTTTCCGAAGCTAATCTTGAGTGCAAATTATACTTTGAAACATCTTAGGAGATAAAGAAATCCTATATGGGTCCAAAACCCTCCCACTAGTGCTAAACATCGATTCTGAAGCCACCGTTGAGACAAGAATGACTAATAAATCTCTAGCCATTAAAGAAAGAGTCGAGAATCTAGGACTATTCATTTTTCACCATTGTAAATATTAACATTAAGGAATCTTCTTCAATACTTTCTTTCAAATACTTTTCTAACTCACTACTTGATTCAATAACATTCATATTCATCTTTTCTATTCATTTATTTCTCAATGTGGGTTCTGACACCATAGCATCTGGGTTTTGACGTTTTCCTAACATCAAAGAGGAGGTGGTAGACTCAGTAGTACTAGACGTAGAATTTGAAGAATGGATTCTAATATAATCATTATATAATTCATACATAGAATCCACAATATACTTCTTTTTCTCCTCTACCATTGTTTCTCCACGAAGTCCATAATGGTTATTAAGTAGTATAAACAAATACTTTAATTTGTTCCTCGAATCAATAATCAAAGCCAAATATAATAATAGATTTATCTTCTCTATCTCACCTTATACTTATCAAACTTTACGTGCATGTAAGGAATTCATGGGTGGGCAATCCAATTGAAGGAGGGGGAATTGGATGGCTAAGATTGGTTCTCGCGGTTCTCGTACGAAAAACAGTTCTCGTTTGAACTTTTGCCTAAAGAACAAATTGAGTCGCCGAAAGTTTATATATTCTTTTAAAGTAAAGATTTATCTAAAAGGAATTCCTATCTTACAAACTCTCCAAGGTGGAGAATGGGAAGCTAACAGTACCTGAAGAACCTATTTCAAACCTAGAAATAAGACTAAACACCCGACGGATTTGCTGGCGAATTGGGCTAGCTTTTAAAACTTTTACGCGACCTGCTTGATCAGTGTCGAAGTAACAATAAAAAATAAACCTAATTACCTTATACTAGATAGGGAAAACGGGTATCGAATCCACGAGAAGCATGTGATTAGTCACAAACTTTTGCTTGATTATAAATAAAAAGATATCAAAAGATGGATGGTTTTTATGTAAACGAATTAACTACTAAAGCATGTCTAAGAAAGTAAGAGCAATCTAAATTCAATTGATTCAATGTATAAGTTGGAAGAGTAGTCGCTTATGGTTTTAGGTTTGATTAACTACTACCTATTTGATTACTAAAAAGTGAACTTGATTAGGTTACATAGACATAACCCATTCTAATTACTCAATTTATTCAAACTTGGATACGGATTGTGTATAACTACACCAATCGTCTTATCCGTAACTAAACTACTTTAAAGGTGGAAGTGGCACGGTTGAGGAATTCACACTAACACCGTCTTACACTCGAAGCAATCAATAGTTATTTGCATAAGGATGAGTAAAGATAATTAGATGATTAAAAATCAAAGCAACATCCAAACATATGAAGTATCTAATTGTTCAAGAAATAAAGTAGTAAGAATTGACAAACCCTAATCCCGTTCGCGATCACCAAAAGCTTAGTCAGACATGGTGATGATTGGAGAATCACACATGGTGGTGATGATCATCTTGAAAAGCTTGGTTGAACTAGGGTTTGAATGATGAATGATGAATGAATGAAATGGATGAATTATTCAAGAAATTGATTGAACGTTTTTTATTGTTAATCCGGAATCCTCTCCAAATCCATTTTCTTCTTGATCTTGGCCTTTAAAAGTAAGGGTGTTCAAAACTGGGATATCCAAAAATTTGGATAGTTGGTTTTCAATATCCGAATCCGAGATTTTGGATATCCGATAATTTCAAAAACATATATTTTTTTAAAATATAAATACTAAATAACCATATTTTAAACTTTAATCACCAAAAATAGCTCAAGTATGCTTCAAAATAAAAAAAATACATGTATATAAAACTATATATGTTATAAAAATTAAATAAATAAGCAATATAAAAATATTTTTCGGATATTTGAAACTTCAAAAAATCACTATCCCAATCCGAATCCAAAAATTCGGATATCCGAATTTTGGATATCCAAATTTAGGATCGGATTTTTGGATAATTGATTCGGATTCCTATTATTTTGAACATCCCTATTTAAAAGTGGTGGAAAATGGTGTTTGGAACCCTAGAATCGCCCCCTAGCAGATGTAGCTTCGATAGGTTCAAAATCCCCCTCTTTTCCCCAAAAATCGACTTTAATACGTTCAAAATTAGAAAACCCGAGAGACGTTAATTTTACAACTAGATCCGTAATTTTATGCTTCCCACCCTAAAATTATGGCGATGACCATAATTCTACGGTGAGCTTTATTTCTTTTCTAATTGCTCCATTTTTACGCCACTCTCGCAAAGTAAAAAAGTTCACTAATGATAAAATTACGGCCTGAGCCAAAGATTTACTAACAAGACCACAATTTTACGGCCACTTTTGATTTTCAATGAATTTCCTTTGTTTCGTTCCATTTTCATGTTGTGATCTTGTGGAACATAAAATATCATCAAAGCATAATCATTATTAACTAGATAAATGTGTTTGTGTGTAAATTATATGCAAATAACCATACACAATAAGCATCTATCACTGCTCTTCATTTCAAATGGTAACTACCTCCCCTTGAACGGCATGTGATGCCTTGTTTCGTCAATTTCAAATGCTTCTTTAGATGTCTTATGAGTTATTGTGATTTGTGTGAATGTGTGATAAAGTACAACAAATCTATAAAGTTTTATACCAATAAAAAATAGTTAAGTTTATTGGCGTATTTAAGTATTGATAAATTCATTCTAAGAAATCTTATATATAAGTTTGAATAAAATTAGTTAGGTTTATTGACTTATCTAAATTATAAACAAATTACACAAACACCTTAGTTGATATCATCTTTTTAGAATTAAAAATAGGTTAGTTTATGATGCATTTTTTGTATAATCGGTAAAAATAAAATAAAGTTGATAAAATTAGAAAAAGGTTAACAAAATTTGTAAAAATAAAAAAAGTTGATAAACCATGTGACTTTAGGACATGAAACGTTACTTTCTCTCCACAAACCATGTGACTTCAGGACATGAAACGTTACTTTCTTCAACCACCATGATTTTTAGTTCATACCATTACAAAGATGTTTCATATGAATCGAATAAACTTTAGTAGATTATTTCAAATATATTTCTAGAAATTCAAATTTGATTTGTTTTTAAAAGTCATCACTTCTTACAAAATGTATTTTTGTCTCAACTATCAAGTAAAGAAAAAAGGGTAAAGTGTGTGAAAATATATATAGCAAACGTTGTTAAAATAAGTATTGTATGCAACTAACTTTGTGTTATACCTGAAAATACAACCGGCTCTTAATATTGGCAATTTAACAACCAGTTTTCGGTGACGATCTTCAATTTCCGGCGACCAAGTCCACTCTAATTTTATCTAATATTTTGAAAGAGTTCACCGACAATTTTCAAGATGATCTGTCCGCTTTTTTTAAATTTCTGGCAACCAAGTCAACACATCGGTTCTAAACTCACGGATAAACGATTAGATTCAATAGAGGGAGGTTCATGCGAAAAACACTTTATTTGCGAAAAGTGCGAGTATCAATCTGAACCATACAATTAATTAATCAATGGTTATTAGCATATGTGGCATTACTGTAATTAAAAGAAAGTTAATTAGCATTTAGTTAAACTAAAAAAGGGTAATATAGACAATTTAACATCTCTCTTTCCTCTCTCTCCTCCTTTTCTCTCATATGATATAATATGTACTGGTCGCCCCCATCCCTTCTCCCTATTTCAAAAAACCTAGAAAACAT
>JAUEJL010061286.1:0-18414 GCA_032274825.1 Drosophyllum lusitanicum | reverse complement strand
CTCATGGGATCCAGTTACAACCGACTGACCTTAACCATGCTTCAGATAGTCTGCAGACAGTGCACATACACACATACGTACATATGATCCCACAGGGATCCATCATCTTACATGCAACATCATTCAGTCATTCATGCGTGCATATCATCATGTATTAACTAAGCGGTTCCAATCTGGACCCGCTGGCATGCACCTAATATACATCTTACAAGCAACATAACATCATTTAAGACTTACACTCACCTTCTCGAGCATACCTGCAAAAACAAGTTAGATATACATATACAATCATCTACAATCATTCAGGTAGTCATCTAGCAAACAAGTCTTACTCTATTGAGTCTCATGAAAGCAGGCACTCACCTGAGTGATTTACAACGTACAGGTATTCGGTTTGGACTCTGCTTATACAACAAGTTCACCTAGAATATTATTACTCACATTAATCATTCATACATGCATAACAAGACTATAACACAAACATATGAACTTAACCTTGGACTTATCACAAATCCGCCAAAACTGTCGGATTTGGGAAATCCGATGGTTCCTGCGAATTTGAGGAAATCCGACACACAACATGCGGATTTCAACACCTGGGAATCCAACATGCATACGGAATCCGACACTTGCGGATTCCAACACATAGAAGAAATCCGAGACATATGGAATCCGACATTCAAGCGGATTCCGACATAATGAAATCCGACACACAAAATCCGATACACAGAAATCCGATACTTCTTATCGGATTCCGACACTTGCGGATTTCATTACATTTAGCGGATTCCGACACCTTCATAGGTCTCGGAATCCGACTCCTTCATAGCCTGAAATTCCGACATCTTCATTGATCATTTTAACAACTTCATGCTTGTTGGTTTTACGCCCAGAACACTTTAGAACTCCATGTTCTATCCATACAATCTTCTTAAACATATCAAATCCAAACAAGAACACCAAACATGCAAAACCCACTTCAAAAGTAAGCTTTCATGTTCTTCAAAGTGTTCTTGCATGAATTTGTGTTTCTAACATATACAAAATCTTCAAATACATACTTAAATCCATGTCACTAACCTTTGTGAATTATCAACAGATGCTTTCTTCTTCTTCTTCAGGAAATCCGAGAGCCGAGAGAGAAGTGTGTGTGAATATATGTTGTTTGCCAACTTTGACTTTTGTAAGTCAAATATACACATGCACACTCTCATATATACACACATACTCCAGAGGCGGTTTGTCTCTGGATCTTTTCTTATTTTAATCATATAACTAATACATACATACAATTAACATATATACGTACATACATAAACACATAAAACACACATACATTCCTTTAAACTTAACACTTCAATTAAACTTAACAAATACATACAAATAAATTTCTCTCCTATTACACCAACTACACACACGTAATTAGTATTTACAACTAGGCCCAAGTTGAGGATGTTACAGGTTTGGACGGATTAGCAGATGTTCTGTTTGCTATCAAGCGTTAGGCACGGGCTAGCTGTATGAGGACATAGCCATGCCAACGTGCTTTCTAGGGTTAGATGTGGGCATGCCTATTGGAGGTACGGTCATGCCATGACACAGGGTGCTTGAGAGACATCAGTTTGCTAATGCCTCGGGGCGTGCCTTTTTCAGATAGTTCATGAATGAGCAGTTGAGGGCTAAATCAAATGGCGATTGATTATAGGTGATCGTTGCTGATTATATGAGTGATAATCTTAATATTGACGGCTGAGTGCATTCATACTTAACCGAACGAGGTGAGTTACACAAGATTCCTACTAACATGTATATGTATCTGATTTATGTGTTTATGTGAAATATGTTTTGATGTGAAGATGGCCCGAGTAGCAGTTTAATAGCCTGGGTGGCGTCACAAAAAGCCTAAGTGGCAACGTGATAGCATGAGCGGCTTTAAAATAACTTGAGTGGCGTGATGATAGCCCGAGTGAGATAATTGTGAAGTTGTTTAATAAAGATTTTACTATTCTATTTGTGTTAATAACAACGTTATGACTTTATAATATCACTATATTATATATAAAACACGGTTTGGGTTCAAATATTATTAAAAAATAGGGTCATTACATGTATTTTGTTTTTATATGAAATTTATTTTTCTAGCTTTTCTAATGTAAAGTATTTTATTGTTCTTTTAAATGAATTTGATATAGTAACTATGTTTCAATCAATAAATAGTCAAGCTATTTAGTCTTTCTTTGTGACATGGTCGGTCGGTTTTAAATAATTTCTTTTACTAATTTCATCTTTGAAGAACTTCTTTTACTATTTAGTCTTTCTTTCACTAATTTCATCCAAAAATAAATCTATACCACTAATATCATAAAAATTGTTGTGACTCCAAATATTTTTCAAGGTATATACAGATTTTACGAGGTCTAAAAATTTTTTAGACCTACGAATCTAATTTTAGCAGCTTTACCCTTAAAACATCCATATCATGCTCGAGTTACTTTGTACAAGAATCACAAAAGAATGATATTCCATAGGAAATTTTGTGAGTGATTGGATTTCGTAATTAATATTGTTCGAAAATTAACTTTATAAACAAGATTTTCCTTTCCAAATATACATGAGCCTTTTGTGCCTGTTTGACTTTTTTTTAACCGCTTAAATTTTCATGTAAGTTCTAATTAATTAAGATATACTCAAGAATTTAATTAATGAATTAAAAGCTTACTTCTCATCAATCTTCACTCTTACTTGATCATGTTTATGCGTAAATATGGTTTCTCGAGTCCTGGGATGCTATTTTAATTTTTATACACAAACTTTTTTATATGATTTAAAATTGTTAATTTGTTAAGTTTTAAATATGATTTAAAACATATATGGTTAATTTGTTAAGTTTTTATTTAGTTTTATGTTAAAACTAAATTTAGAGTTTACACTTGAAATTTCTTTTTTCACTTTTGTGGACAAGAAATTTTAGTTTTTAAAAAGGTAATTTTAGTTTTTAAAAATAGCAATCACAACTTATGTTTTCATAATTAACTTTCTATAATTTTCATAGTTATCTTTTAATTAGTTTTTAACTTTTTATACATGAAAGAAAGTTACCATTCTAAAAACTAAAAATACTTTTTTTTTATTCTTATCCACAACCATTAGAGTAAAAGGAATGAAGAGTGGTGAATGGGTGTGGTGGAGTGATCACTTGGGAGGTGGGTGTGGTACCACTCCCTTAAAGTGTGATGACATGGGATGTGTGGTATTCAACACATGTGAATGGGTGTGGGGTGAGCCACTTGGCTTTTTAATTTTTTTTTTATTAAAATTTGATTGGTTAGTTGAGTAATATGTAAGTCCCATAATTTGGTGTGGTGGGAAGTGACTACTACGATACTAAGTGGTTGATTAAGTGGTAAGAAAAAAAAAAAAGCTGATATGGTGGTGTGGTGGGTGTGGTTCTATGTTACCACTCCTTGTATATACTACTCTTAGAGCTGTGGTTAGCATTAATCTATATTATTTTTTTACTACAAATGGAATTATTTTTTAATTTTAAAGTCCGTCCCTGTGTAGTAAGGAAAAACGATATAATTGTCTGAAAGATGTTATTTCGCTACAGATTCTTTATCGGTCTTATTTTCAAAATTGATTTTGATTTGTTACTTAAGGTATGGTGATGCTGTAAAATCTCAAATTTACCTTACTATTTAATTGCTTTAGAAAGATAAATATGTATGAAATAAATATAATCTTTAATTTTATTAACATAAACTAAATTTAAATAAACAATCTTGTTGGTATGGCCATATAGGACAACATCTTCGTAATAATTCGATTCATGGGCGAGCTAGGCTACTCAATATATAAGTAAGAGGTAGCGCTTTGACCATTATGAATTTCTTTTGGCCTAGTAGTAAGCGTCTTGACCCTAACAAATCTGAAACGGTAAAGACACCAAAGAATAGCAAAGTACGGTAGAACAAAAATGAACTAACCAAGAATAAATGGTGTTGCCAAGAAAACTTGTAGGAAGATATGACGACTCTCTTGAATTTCCCGGCCACATCTTTTCCCAACACCGCTTCCAATATATCACCTAGTGAAAGAACTAAGGGAAGAAGTAGAGAGAGTTTGTTTTCATGTATTTTGTTACAACTAAAATGAATACAAGGGAAAAAGTATTTATACTCAAAGTTAATACAAACAAACTACTATCTCTAACACCCGGAAAAGGATATTCATATTTGCACCCCCAACCCCAAAACAGTGTCTGTGAGTCGGCCCAACCCAGCCCATACTAAAAATGATAGTGATATTTGAATTGTTTCAAGTCAACCCTCACCTGAGGAACATGGATGGGATGAGATTGAAGATATAGGGAGCAGTGATGAGAACAAGGATAAGACGTTCTCTCATGGAAGCCCTGATAGAGCAGAGTTGCGTAAACGATTGAGTGTTGCCGAGGAAGAAGAAGATCTTACATGGGATATTGAAGATGAGGATGATGACAATAACCAGCCTGTTAAAGCATGAAATGCTGAAAGTACTTCAATTTTGATTAATCTATTCCACCCCTCTTTTGGGGTGATTTATCTGAGAAGTACTTGGACATGTTTTTATGCATTTTCTTGGCCATTTGTTATCTACATAATGTGACTATATTTTTAAAGAAGCAAGTTGCAATATATTGTCTCACTTTTATCTAGTATGCTACTCTCTGGAAACTTTTATATGTATATCATATATATACAGTTTCATCTTATCTGTATGAAGAAATAATGGAATTGTGCGTAATATGCTCAAAACCACATATTTGATACCCTTGTTCCCCCTATTGCCTTCACATATCAAGCTAAATTCCGTCTCTAAACTTAGCGACGATCGTATTAGTGACGGAATATTTTTGTTGTAAATCCGTGGCTAATATAAGATTAGCAACATATTAGAGACGCATCTGGCCGTCGCATTCAGCTGTTTTCTTGTAGTGGGTTGACTTTCACCATTGTTCTTGCTGGCCAGTCTTTTATCATCTTCTCCTTGATTAAGCGTCATCTTAGATTCATTCGGAGTTTTAAGTTTCTTTTCAACACAGCAGGACAATTGAGCTTGATTTGCATTCAATTTTAGGTTCACATATTGTGTTGTGATAGTCACATGTAGATGGTTACAACCTACGGCTGTGCTTTGAATAATTGAATGAGTTGCGCACGCCTGAGGAAGACTCGGTTTCATTAATGCTTTGGATAATTGAATGAGTTGTCTGTCGCTCAGGTATTCATGTAATAAAGGCCAGCAGGTCTAGTAAATATTGCAAATGTTCATTACATACATAAACATATTAAAACAATTACTACAGAGCGACCTAGATACAATACACAATAATTAAAACCATGTAGCATTTATTACACCTTTGTATTTATAAGCAACTTACAACTGTTGGGATGTTGCTGCAAGCGGCTATCGCTTAAAGTAGCCCTGGCTGTATACTAGGAACTCTTGGAGGTTCGTGCACGCCTGGAGGTCCATGTGGGTGGGGAGGTCCATGGTGAATGTGGGAACTGTACTGAATAGGGGGCCTAGGTGGCCCTGGTGGGTCCGACATCCCAAATGGGCTATGAGGACCTCCCAATTGTGTAAGATGATCATCCATCGCAATCGGGCCTCGAGGACCGGGTGGGTTGGACATCCCAAATGGTCGATGAGGACCGCCTAAATGTCCAGGACGATGATGATCCATCGGATGCGGAGGACCGGGTGGGTTAGACATCCCAAACGGATTGTGAGGACCACCTAATTGTCCAAGACGATCATCCATCGGGCCTGGAGGTGGACCTATTAAAGGGGTGGTTGGCCCTTGTTGACGCCCTCGTTGACGTCCCAAACAGTCTTGACAGATCCAACAGCAACATAACAATCCAAGGCTGTAACATGAATAACGAGTATATACAATTAGAAAGTTAAAAAATTGAGCATATAGCAAACTAGCAAAGCAGCAGACAACAATCACGCTCTCTCTGTGACTGATTGGGGTTAAGCAATTAATTAATATTAGGAGTGGACAAGTGAATGCATTACAAAATATGGTAGAACGAAAGTGAACTAACCAAGAACAAATGGTGTTGCCAAGAAAACTTGTCGGAGCATACGACGAGTCTGACGAATTTCCCGGCCACATCTTTTCCCAACACCGCTTCCAACCACGAAGGATATTAATAATTCCACCCCCAACCCCATAAATAAATATTATATAAAAATATAAACCATCAGCGGCAACTTTTGTTTTCATGCAATGACTACACCATCTATCCCCCCTTTGTAGTACTTATCTTCTATTTATAGCCCAATGACACGCTTATTGGGCCCAAATTTTGGCCCACCCTTGTATGGGCTCTACGTAGTCCTGTTGTCCAACACACACACACAACCACTTATTGTTGTTTAAAGATGGATACTTAAAATAAAAGAAAAAACAGTTTTCAATACTTTAATGTTTATTTAATTAAAATAGGCCGACCTGAGTGACATTTACAATGCTTTGAGACTAACAGGAGCTTAAGCTGCTTCTCACCATTCGCAAAAACAATACAAACAATGAAAAATACACAACAAAATGCTTTACCTCACCCTCTCCATTTTTTAAATTTTAAAAAATAATTGTTTTTCCCGACAACCTGAATCAATATAATATAGCATCTGCATCTTTTAAACTCGTGTTTCTGGCGTTCATTTTTCTCTGGACCGACCCGAAGACTTATGCTTTGATGACTTGGAAGTAGAATCGCTATGTTTCTTTCTTGTCGGACCAGGGTCTACCAATGGGCCAGACCATGTCTGGATAGGTGCTTTTCCATATGAAAAATTTGAACTGAATGGCACATCTGGTGGATCAAATGATGGGTCTATGTGCATATGATTTGAGGAACCCAATGTATACCCGAGTGTCCCGTCTTGGTGGGGTGGAGGAAACTTCTCACTTTTGCTCTTTGCGTTTGCATGTGTGATCAACCGCCGTCTCTGCCAAGGAATCAGGGAAAACCAAATGCTATTAAGTTATAAAGATGGCAATATCGACCCATTTACTTATGAATGGGCTCATTTGGGTTTTGTTTCACTAGTGGATCAATCGGGTCAAACAGTTGAATGTCACTCCCAAGTCTAATTTCAATGTGTACTTTTTAAAATCGTTGACATTTGAGTAGTACTGTTATGATTGTGTCTTTATTATCACATTTATTATTTACAAAATTTGACAAAACAGTGTCGTGAGTCAGACCGACCCTGCCCATACTAAAGATGATCAGTTTCACCAGGAAAACTGTTTTGGCCTATTACCCTCAATCCTTCTAACCACCCATTTTGTTACTCTGGTACAAGTATAACACCCCAATCCCAAAGTGATAGGTTAGACTAATAACCACATCAGCTTAAAACCATGGTGGAAGAAGATATTGGCACTCCACAACTTAAGGTTTATAAGGTTAGATTCACCATAAGCTTATATGAATCTAAAAGTAAAGTTTGTATGACATACATCGAGATTTGTTTGGAGCTCAGCATTGGCTT
Source organism: Drosophyllum lusitanicum (assembly GCA_032274825.1). NCBI lineage: Eukaryota > Viridiplantae > Streptophyta > Magnoliopsida > Caryophyllales > Drosophyllaceae > Drosophyllum > Drosophyllum lusitanicum. The sequence goes on along the minus strand of JAUEJL010061286.1, from coordinate 10,860 downwards.
CAGGAGCAGGCATTGCCCGTGCAGATCTTTCACGTGCGCGTGTCTTCCTCCCACCATCAGCATTGGATTTTCCAGCAGCTCTCAGTCTACCAAAAATTGAGGCTCAAGTTAACCAAACTTGATAAACAATTGAAATAATTTTTATGAATTCGCTGTCTTTCTTTATTAAGTTTGTAAAAATCGTCACATCTGTAGTGAAATCCAACACCCTCACCTTCTAGCTTCTTCATCACGTAATTTGGCATCCATCTCCTTGCTGGGTGGATATTTTGGAAGACTTGAAGGATCACATGCATAAGGTTTTGTTGTAAAGAACTGAAAAACAATGCCTAACATATATTAGTATTGAAAAAAATCATGCATGAATTCTTCAGCAAGTATAGAATTAGATGTGTATAACTACAAATAATCATAATTATGTGTACTAATTAAACAAAAAATCAAGTTCTATGACATGAAGGTACTAGACCATGGTGCAAAACTGTGTTGAATAGATACTTGTATGGGTATAACCAATCAAATAGGTTTCTTATTGAGTTTCAATCAAATAGGTTTCTTATTGAGTTTCAATCAAATAGGTTTCTTATTGAGTTTCAACGTAAGCACATAATTCGAACAATGATTCTAAAATCCAATATGCTAACAAGTATTAATTGATTAAAGCAGCCAAATATTTAAAACCATGTTTGATATAGAAGGTTGTACACTTGTATCTAACAACCTAAGACATAACGATATCCAAGAAGTTGCTAATACACTAAGGCTTAACAAACGTGAGTTCAGATAACATAATTTTCCTAAAGAAGTAGAAATATTGTAAAATAAACAATAGAATGACGCAATCTAAAAAGATAGGATGAATAATAAATATTCAAAGGAGACGAAAAAAAGCTGTGAAAGCACTTCAAGCATACCATTATCATTTGAAGAGTACACATAATATTACTTAAGTCATCCTGTCACTGCCTTTAATATTCGTAAAATTTTCTTGCACAGAAATGTTTGGGCAACGATGTTGCAAGAAAGAATTATGCAAATTAGGTAATTTTGATATGAAGACTCACTTCACTTCTTAAAGCAGCTGTTGCAGTTAGACGTTCAGCTGGATCAATAGACAGAAGGGTATCAATCGTTGGTAACGCTGATGGTGGAAAATCTTTGAATGTCTCTGCTATGCAACGTCTATATGCTTGTTGGGGCTTAAATATGGTTGCATGTGGAAGCTTTGACTTTTTCCAATATTCTTCAGAAGGGGAACCACATAACTTGAAAATCTTGTGAAGCTGCTCCACCTGGGGTGCAAAGGAGTAAACAGTAATTTCACATGAAGCAGTAACACAAATCACAAGACTCGATACAGAACCTGGCAAATCGAATAAGAAAATCAAAACTGAATCAGAAAATAAGATCAAGTGAAGAACAAGGTTGGGAAAATAGGCAGGTAACAGGCAACTGTTTAATAATTAATCTATAGACAATATTACGTAAACTATATTGTTATAACTAAACTTTTTAACAGATTGATTTAGGTCGTATCTGAACACTTTGAATGACCTTTGAGATGTTTGACCCACTTCTATTTTAGCCCCTTTTATAACATTTTACTTGTTTGAATGGTTGGAGATTGAAAAAAATGAGCCAAATCAGACCTATTTCAAGAAATTGTCTCATTTGCTACCTCTAACTTTCAGGATAACTCCACAAGTTAAATACTTGAAAATAAAAATTAAAATAGAAAAGAGATCTATATTACCTCTGTACGACCAGGCATAATAGGTTTTCCAGCCAATAACTCAGCTAAAATGCAACCTGCACTCCAGAGGTCAATACCTACACCATAATCAGTAGCCCCAAGAAGAAGCTCTGGAGGTCTATACCACAATGTAACCACCCGACTAGTCATTGGCTGCTTGTGGTTGGGATCAAAGAAAGATGCTAAACCGAAATCTGCAATCTTCAAAACCCCACCATTGTCAAGAAGAAGATTTGACCCCTTGATATCCCGATGTAACACGTGGCGATTGTGACAATGTTCAAGTCCAGACAGCAATTGATGCATGTAACACTTCACCTGCAACATTCATGGATGCTTAAAATAAAGAGAACAGTGATATTTAAACAACATTATCAAATGAGAAGATAGTAATAGAATCTAACCTGAGGCTCTGTAAATTTAATTGTAGGACTAGCCGCAAGTCCAGCCAAATCGTGCTCCATGTACTCAAAAACAAGGTACAAACTACAAGACATTCTTGATGTCACTAACCCTTCCAATTTCACAACATTTGGGTGATCGAGACGCCTTAATATCAAAATCTCACGGGCCATGAATTTCACACTCTCAGGCTCCAAATTGTCAAATCGAACCTTTTTCAATGCAACAATTTTTCCTGACATTGTGTCCTTAGCTTTGTACACATTACTGTATGTACCTTGTCCAATCTAATCACAATATATACCAGTATAAGTAAATGCTAAACATCACAAATCTAAGTAGTTTACAAGATGAATGTGGTTGACAATAGTTCATCCAAATTGGCATTTTTTTTCTATCTACATACCAAAATCTTTCTTATGAAACATCTGATCAAAGAGTAATGAGCATATATATCAATTTCAACAAGAGATTAAGAATAAACAGGTAAAAAACTGCAACATTTACTCATGAATACTACTACTTGCCTTGTCGATCTTCTCGAAAGTGTCAGCCCTCCGTGGTGTCCAGCCGTTGATGGCTTCTCCGGCAACGGCAGATAGCCAAGCAGGCCATCCGGCAGCAACTTGTTCACCATGGATGTTTTTGGGTGGATTACTAAGTCTAGGATTTGGCTTTGACCGCCTTCTTTCACCTCTTGACCTCACACTCCGATCTTTCTCCCTCTTCTGATCCACCCCATTTTCTGCCTCCCCACCACCATCACCGCCGTCGTTGTTGTTTTCAGGATTTGCTACTACCTCCGCTCTTCCAGAATGAATATGCAAGCGGGTATCTCTATTTACCCTTTTTTCTGCAAGGATCTCAGAACTGGCTGGTCCAGAAGAAGAAATCTCTTTAGCAAATACACACCCCATCTCTGCTCCACAAACTAAAAACCCTAACCCTAATCCTCATTTCACATCAGGTTCCGAGTCAATTATCTTCATAAACACCTGAATAATAATGGCGAAGAGCAGATTCCAACAGCAATGAATGAAGTGGAATAATGGGTTTTGATTAAGATGCGGTGGTTGTTGAGAAGAACCCTAGATTTATTTATTTATCTTGTTTGCCCAACAAAGCAAAGGCAGCAATGATTTAGAGGTATAAAAGGCCACAATTTATGGCGGTCAAAAACAAAAAAAGTTGATGGAACTGTAGCTTTAATTGTGGTTTTGTTGTTAAACAAATGCGATTGAAGATGTATGCAAATGAAAGTTGTAAAGTTTGAGTTTTTCCCACTTACGGACGACTTTCTTCAAGGGTTTGGTGGATTTGCAGAGTGACAGACAGAGAGTGTTCTGCTTTCTTTCTCTCTCTCTCTCACCTTCGTCAGTCGGTCACTAGACGGATTGGTATTATTATTCAACTACGTCAAAATCGGGCGCTCAATATTCTTTCGTTTTCTACAAAATCCGAATCTTTCTTTGTATAATTTATTTTTTTTAGAATATTCAAAACTTAAATGTCACATCGGTTATACTTTACCCAATAAAATCTTACTTTTTAGAAGGTTTTAGTTTAGTAATTTGTTTTTTTAATCATACACATAGGTTATATATTTTATGGTAACTTCTCAAAGCAAGTACGGTTCTGAATTTTTCTGTTATTTTTACCGATTAAGGCTCTTATGAACTAGAAACCATTTTCTTTGCATTTTAGCATAGGAATCGGCAAATTTAACCCAATCGGAACACGAAACTTGATTATATCCTATTGGACGCCAACCTAAGGCCAAGCATTATGGGGTCTTTTTTCCTTTTCCTTACCCAAATTAAGTGTTATACCTTCACTTTTTTTACCCAAATTTTTCCCACTTTTTTTTTATTTTTACATTAATATAATTAATTAATTAATTATGTTGGAGCGGGGGGTGGGGGTGGCATCGGCTTCTCCATTGAGTGAATACACCCGAAATGGCTACCCGATATTCAACCCAAAATAGGCGTAATTGTGTTCCCCTCCCTTACCCAATGGTACCTGATGCAATCAGGTGACCCATAACGCACGGTCTAAGGCTACTTCCAAATCACTCTTGGTTTGATTTTTAAGATTTTGAAGATGGAGAAGCTTTGAGAACTGAAATCCTTCGTCTTAGCTAATCCGGTTGCACATATTCTTCTCCAACAAGTATCAATTTTCATTGATTCATTGATTCTTAGTCTAGGATCGAAGATCCAACTTCGATTTGTGATTCGGTTGTGATTTTCATTCGTACGGGTTGTAGATCCGAGTTTATCTTTCGGATTTAAGTTTTATGTTGTTAGACCAATAGCAATATGTCTATGTATGGCTTCAATTGGTTGAATAATGTTTATTCCTATGGCTGATTCATTGATTCTTGGTTTTATCGTGTTTACAAATTATGATTGTTTGATGTGTTTGATTAGATTATGAGTATGATTTGACAGTCATGCATCTCGGTATATCTCTCCTATTACATGCGTATGTTAAGTGTTAGGTTTAGTATGCTTATTGAGGGATGAATGTACAAAACTAGTATTCAATGTTGTGTAGTGATCACAAATCAGATCAGACTTATAAATCAGATTAGATTGTTAGCTTAAGACTTGAATAATTGACCACGAGACCTTGTGGGATTATCTGAGGACTTTAATTCATACTTGAGAGTAATCAGGCTAGCAAGACTATGCACTTGTTAATATATTATATCTAATCAGTGTTTGTGACATGATTCATAAAACTGCACTTGGTGTGTGTTTGGTTAATAGCGATATTAGTTTAGCTTATGTAGTTATGTGTGATGTTAGATCTTATGTCTTTGAGTAATCATGTGAGTATTTTGATCATGATTTGGTTTATATTACAGTCTTATTTGTGATATTGATTATGAGATTAATTGAATCTATGAAGTTGTTAAAGACCTTGAATGCTTAATTGGATTAATTAAGTATTTGGTAACCATAATAAGTATAGGTTAGATCTATGGTGGCAAGTAAGCATCTGAAAGTAACATTTATCTAGGTGTGTAGGTAATGACTATTAAGGGGATGGTTTAAACCCGTTCATAAGGAGTTAAAACTATATACCAAGATAACCTACGGCCGTCAAGGCTTTGGTGTCGACTTTGTGAAACTGATTGACTTACTTGTTTGAAAGCTCAGAGATGTGAATCCTATGTTACATAGTTTGTAGTTTAATTTAGGTTTATCTTTAACATGATGTTTATTTTTTGTTTCTTAGTTGATATCTATCTATCCTAACATGTTTCTAGGTTAACCACTAATCAAAGTTTGTTATTGAATATACACCTTTTTTTGTGGATCGGCTTTTCTAACCGATGTTATACTACACAAACGGTGCACTGTCCGGTTTCATGTGTTATTTTTTGTATTAGTTTCAATTGACTTTATAAATATTTTTAATATTTTGAGTGACTTGATAATATAAACACATGTACGAAAACCAAACAAATCAAATGACATCATTATCGGAGATAGATTGTCTATAATCTATTTTGGTGTGGTGACTTTTTTCTTAAAAGTTTAAGCAACACTAGCTAAACAGATCAAATGGCATCGTTACCGAGGATAGACCGTTAATAACCTATTTCTGGTGTGGTGACTTTTGTCTTAAAGATTTAAGCAACACTAGCTAAACAGATCAAATGGAGTCGTTACTAAGGATAGACCGTCTATAACCTATTTCTGGTATGGTGACTTTTGTCTTGAAGGTTTAAGCCACACTGACTAAACAGACTAGTAATCGAAAAACCCAAAGTCGACGATTTTAAAGAAAGAAATTAGAATAGATGAACGAATACGTAGGATTGATGATGGCTTCGAGGTGAGAATAGATCACGGTGAACATATAGATATAAAATCATTTGTAATCTTCGTTTAAATAGCAAATTAAGAAAACTTCCATTCTTCACAAGTATATATAGCAAGATGCAAAAAACAATTACAAGCCAAAGTGAAAACAAAATCAAAAAAATTACTAAGCTGTCTCGATCAAGAATAGGATTGTTACACCTATATATATAGAGGAGTGAGATCAAATAAGAGTTATTTTTATGTAAGAGGTGTAAGAGGCAAGGAAACACCGACACCTGACATTATTAATAAAAGAGTATAATGGATATTCTATAATTATAATTAATTATTTCTTTCCTTAAATAATAGTTACCGTCCATTTTGTTTATCTCTCATCATAAATCTAAAATTAAAATCAAGATTTATCCAACCCTAAAAACCTCCGTCGCCCATGAAGACTACCGATGGGCTTATCATTTAGCCGCTGCACTCCGCCGGAGATTACAAGCAGTCTTATTGTAGCGTCCATCGGCGACCATGTACTCATCGTTGACCACCATCTCTCCCTTGTAACATATAGCGTCTCTATGAACACAATCGATCGAGGTCTTGTGAATCAACCACGTCCGCCGCATTAAACATGAATCGAGACCTCAATCATTACCGTCAGGCACAAGCAGCCACCGCCGCTACCCTACCGCAGACTACGTACCGACGCAAGTAAGCATCTGCAGCTGCATGTATCCACTACCCTCCACCGCATCAGATCTGAATCGAGTTAGGTTTTCACTGTGGACCGAGGTTGTTGAGAAATTTTGGTTTTGTTCATCAATTTCTAAACTTCTCTTCATCGATTGTGCTTCAATTTCTACCAACGTCTTTGATCATCAATTTCTTTTATGTTTATTCATCGTTTTTTTATCTAAGTTTCTTCATGTCATGAGTTTGACACAAGTTTTGGAATTTTCTTAGTTTATTGTTTGAAAATTATTGATGAATATTGTAATCTATAAAGATGATATTGCCAATCAGATAATTCTTTGTGAATTAATTTCTTTGAAGAACACTTACTGTGCATCACTATTTCAGGTTCTGTGTGTAGAAATAATTGTTTTGTTAGCTTCTTAATTCATCCATTTTTCTGTTTCTGCATACACCTTTTTCGTAATCAAATTGATGGGAAAATGTAATTATAATTACCAGTTTTATTGATGAATTAGTTGATTATCAAGTTCGTTATCATATCGTGCATCAAAATTTTAGTATTGTTTTTTGTATTCATTGGTTCATAAGATGAATTTTTTATAAATTTAGATGCTGGAAAATATCAAATTTAGTTACCTAAATATTCTCTATATTTATAACCATTAAATTCATCAAAGTTCTTTGTTCCTAATTTTCCCTTGAAGCTAATTTATTTTCAGTTTTCACGTAATCAATTTTGACCAAATTTGTTGACTTTGCATAAAAAATAAATGGCTAGACTTTCCTCTTACCTCTCTTACACTTCTTTACCTCTTACAATATCTCTACCATATATATATATATATATATATATATATATGATCAATATAGGTCTTATGCTTAAACATAGATTCCAAAGGCTAAAACTGGACAATTAGATTTTTTAAATCAATGGTCAAGATCTAATAATGACATTATTGTAATTAAGTAATAATTATAAGATTTAATTATACAAGGAAAAGTATTATGGGAATCCTCCACTCCATAAATCACGCCCCTTCCTTTCTTTTTCCATTCCAACCACCGTAAATGATAGCTTCCAGCCCCTTCCTTTCTTTTTCCCTTACAGCCACCGAAAATGATAACTTTCAGCCGAAAATAATAACATTTTCCAATTGCAAATGATAATATTTCAAATGAAAATGATAATAACATACAACATTCAAAATGATAACATTATCCAGATGAAAATGATAAAAATAGATCACTTACAGTTGAAAATGATAACAATTCTCATTGAAAATGATAACATTTTTCAGATGAAAATGATAACAATATACAACATTGAAAGTGATATCGTTATCAACATGAAAATGATAAAAATAGACTAATTTCCAGCCAAAAATGATATAAATACACATATTTCTAAATGAAAATGATATAAATACCCTCTTTCCAGCCGAAAATGATATAAAAATTCACATGATTTAACATGATAACATTTTGGTATCATTTGCATATAATTTGCATCTTCAAATAAAATTTTCAGAAATATGAGAAAAGTGGTTTTGTTTGAAAAATGATTTAAAAATGAGTAGATTAGTATAGTTTTTTTGCTCAAATTCTCAAAATTAAAATAGTTATAGTTGTCATTTAAAAATTTAAGGGTAAAAAAATAAAAAAAGAAAGCTGAGGGAGATCTTTGAAAGATTGCAATTCCTGTTTTGTTCTTTTAAACTAAATGAGTGGCTAAGATTTGAAATTATGTTGATGGAATTGTTTGTGGAGTAATCAATTCGAAGGGTAGGATGCCATGCCACGAGATGATCATCTGCCAATATTCATACGTACGTACGTGATCGACGTGGTCCAAATAATAAAAACATCACATGATTTAACGGCTGCCCAAATTTAACTATTCCACACCAAAACTACAACAACTATATAATTAACCGCTTTTCGTGATTTTAGTTTTTTAGTTAGTGTCTTACGTACGTACGTACGTAATGTTTGTTTTTTCAGAAAATATTATTACGTACGTTCTTATATTTACGGACGACCAAATATATATATGATTCCAAGACTCTTTGTTTAGAAACTAGAATACGACATACAAAAGAACCCTTTTATGACTTTTCAAAAAAGTAGTCGGCTTATATTATATGCTACAACTAGTATTGGTCATTTGGTCCTTTGCCCTCCATCGCTTCTCATTTCCCCTATACCGACTCTTACCAAACACTAGCACGTACCCAACTTGCCTTCAACGACGTCCGTAACTTCACGAGCGACCTTGCACAAGGCCAACGACTTAATTAGTCGTCCTATATATGCTGCCACATGCGACTTCAACATTTGCTCGACTTTGCCACCTTACTCCAACTACCTTGACTCGATTTCATCGATTCTTACCACTATTTGATTCAATTTTGTGTGCATCTTCCTCTTATTTTTGAACCCGTAGGTGGATGGATACCAAGAATGCTCCTAGCTTGCTCTAACCATCTGGTTCAATTTTCTTCTTAAGCACTTTGTTAGCTTTTGTCAATAGTGAATAGTTTCACATCACACGCAGGCGATTTCCCCGACAGTTGATTTGTTGCTTTCAAAGACCTTTTGATTGCAGAATTTCCAAATCAAGTAGCCAATAATCCTCGATGTGGCTTCCCAAATCTTTGTCTATTTTGATGATCGATAGAGTACTTGAACCAACTTTTGCAATTTCTTTAAGGCATGCAACCTAGCTTTAACTTTTGTAATCGATGCACCACTAACACACACTTGTTTTTAAACCTTGTGATTGCCGAGCACTTAAAGAGGATATGTTCCACCATTTCAATTTCTTCTTCACATAATGGACAAAGAATCGAAGGTAGATCAATGTATTTATTTGACAAATTAACCCGAACAGGTAGCTAGTATAGTAGCATTAGCGTTCCAAGCAATGATATTAACTTTTTTTCGGGGTGATCTTAGACCAGTACGTCCCTGTAGTGCTTGATGACATGTTGGGTGCTCTTTTTTCCTATTGCAACTTCCTTACTACAACAACGGAGTATGCATGTGTCTTGTTAAGCTCTAGTTTCTTTTATCTTCTGAGCTTTGGTTTAAGGTGTAGGATTTTAACATAGAAATAAAATCTTTGAATTCAACAGCTCCTCGACCCCCAAATTCCCCTCTTAACTCCACTTTCCAATCCCATTTATGGTTAGACCAAGAACCCGATTCTCCAATCATAGTGGTTTTATCTTTTGCTTTAAAAAAACTCTTTTAAATTATTCTTTTAAAGATAAAACACTGACCCAGTTATCGAACCAAAATCTGGTGGCTAGGCCATTCCCCACCTTATTTTCATACCCGAGGTTGTTTAGCTCAACCCTTGCTTTAGTTATACCATCTGAAATCCCTTTGTAAGAACCCCCCATTTTTTCATCTAAACCCCATTCGATAGTCCTCGCCCAAAGTGAATCAAATTCCATATGAAATCTAAACCACCATTTTCTCAATAGACTCAAGTTGAGTAAATTTAGATCCATGATAACCCCACCAGACTCTTATCAAGAATTGTGAAGCGTCTTTTTTATTTTTGTTATGTTCGATCTTGATAAAAATGATGTGGTCATACGAACCTCTTTTTCTATTGATCATGTGATTGATGTATGTAAGTGTAATCTGCATTAAAAGCAACAATTAATTAATATAATATGTATAGTATATAAAAAAGTACAAATAAAAATATACGAGTAGTAATAAAAAAGTTTTATTGGAAGCGTCTTTCAAGTTCTCACCACTGGTTGATCGCAAATACTTGGCCACACCTAAAGCGGCGGTTCCCAATGCAGTCCAAGTGATTGGTCTTTAATTAGAAGCCAGGTTGGTTGTTTCCCTCGGAACTTGTTGACTTCCAAATATGGAACTATTTATAATTCAATAATATCACTTTTATAATTATTTTGCAATTTTTAAGAGAGGTAACAATCCAAATATAATAAAATTAGTCATATATAATAACTTGATGTATTATTAACTTGTATTATATATTATTAACCACTTGTACTTTTTGTGTATGAAGAAATATTATTGTATACAAATAGCTTCCTTTAAATAATTCTTCAATAGAACAAGTTTCACTACTACAAAAAATACATTCAGGCCCGGTTTTTTAAGGCCTTCAGACCCGGTTTTGTAGGGGGTCTGAAGAGG
>JAUEJL010061275.1:0-18414 GCA_032274825.1 Drosophyllum lusitanicum | reverse complement strand
GCTTTTACAAATCACATGTGATTGTATACTGAATCACATGTGATTGAATATTAAAATTTTAGGACTATGTTTTTTAATTGAACACAACTCGTATATATATCATAAAACTTTCTTATAACAGCAAATAGTATATTTAAGTTTTCCTAATATGTTCACATCTTTGTAATTATATTTTTAGTAAATAAATATGATATATTTTTATGTAAATCATAAAAGAATTAATATTAATAGGTATAAAATAAAAAAATGAATTAAGTGAATATAGTCGTATTTGTTAAAAAGGTTTCGGTTAATCAAATTAACTAAAGAAGGGGACGGTACGGTAAATTAAAGATAGAAGAAAGTTTGATACGAAAACTAAAAGAGAAAAATTATTCGTCGTGTTTAATAAAATAAACTATAAAAGAAAATGAAAGGGAAAAATATATATTTAGAAAATATATATCAATGGTTCAGATTACATTTTAAAATTTTGGGAGGAGTGATATTTTCGGAATTCACATGTGATGATTGTACAAATCACATGTAATTGTATACTAAATCACATGTGATTCAATATTAAAATTTTAAAAATATGTTTTTTATATGAACTTTATTGAACACAACTCAATAAATATAAGATATGGAATCATAGGCGGTAGAGAAAAAGATTAAACAATATGAGATTCCAAGTTTAAACATTAAATATGAGATCAAGGGAGGATGTGAGGAAAGAGAATTAGTGGAGTACACATGTCATCTTGTAGTGAGTAGGAGGATGGAGTAGGAAGAAATAGTAGGAAGATATATCATTTTTCTTTACTACTATATAATACATTTATGTTTCTCTCTCTTCAAATTATTAAGCCTACTTAAATTTAAGTAGTCCAAACAATTATGCACAATGTACAACCTTCAAATTATTAAGAATACTTTAATCCCCATCTTCTTTTTATCTAAATTAATCTTATCCACTCAATATTTAATCATTTCACTTTTCTAATTTACTTTAACTTTTTATTTATTTAAAATATACTCTTCACTAACACACTCTCTCACGCAAACATAATTATCCACCCACATCAAAATAATTTCTAAAATCTTATTAACTTCCCTCTCCTTATTTCATAAATATAAAAACGGACATGTTGCTGAAAACGTTTACATTCTTAAAAAAACAATATGTTTCAAAACAAAAACTATTGCCGCCGCAGCATTGCGCGGGTATGATGCTAGTATTAGTAATTATATAATGATATAAACTTAGATTTTAATATGATGAACCCAAAATGTTACATAATCTACTTTTATATGTCATTTAACGAGGTTACATATTTATTTTATATGTTACATCAAGAAAAATTAGCTTATTTGAAAACTTGTATTTGACTAAGAATAGTCAAGTAGGATCGAATCGGACCGAGATCTTACAATCTTATGGTTAAAGTCGTGATCCTAGGAAAAATATTATGTCTGCAAAAATCCTACCATGAATCGAATGTTCAAGCTAAATGAAATCATAAAATCAAGATCGGAATCTTAACAAGTTAATAAAATAATATTAAGCATAAAATTATTGACACGCCTATTAACATGATTAATTACATCAATAATTTTGGTTCTTATTTATTGTTTAATTTAACACATACTATATTTCATACTTCTCTTATATAGGTGTAAGTATAGAACCTAAATATAATAAATATGCTTTATAAAAATAAATAAATAAATGGGATAAAATATATGTTTCTAGTAGCACATATCTTAGGTATTTTCACACTCACAAACACTTTAAATATGGGGTATGTTAGTTATTTTATCATTTACTTAATTAAGTGTTTGTAAGTATGAAATCACTAATTATTAGGTGTTTCTAGCTGTAAACACACTTTAATTTTCTTAAAAATACGATGTATTTTCTACTACATAATTGCATCATTAATAAGACTCTTTTAATGCATTCAAAATAAAGGGAATAACATTATGCTTTGAAAATGTAATACAATATAATATAATATATATACACATGTTACTTTTAAAATATATTTAACCTGAAATTAACCTTACAAATAATATACATATTAGATTTTTAGGTCAGCTTAGGATATAAGGATAAACGGTTTACATAAGGGAGCTGATTTGTACACAAAAAATTCATTAATACACAATACGTAAGCTAGAGTTTCTACATATTAACCTTATTAATCATCGTCCTTTATGTAAGATAATATTAATAATTTGTTGTTAATAACATGACATCATAAGCTGGAGTTTACATCTACATTAATATATGGTCAAAGATTTGTTAGGTTATGATTAGTCTAGTATTGTCGATCAAGTCATATGTTGTAATATCATTTAAAGCAAATTTAATTAATACAACTACATCGTCAATATTAAACCAAATTAAGTTAATTAGTTCACTCCATAATTACTATTAATTCATTATTAAACGTATGTACTTTTCTTAAGAAATATAAAAAAATTACAACGTGTTTCTTTTACACAATTATATTCTAACACCCTAGCTAGCTTGTAACGTACTAAATTTTTTTCTTTTAAAAAAATAATTGTCATTCAAATTACAAAAAAATAAAAATAAAGTAATAAACAATATTATCTTGTGTCAGCCGACCCTTTGAAACGTTCTCAAATTTTCAATATATAGCGGAAGACTTAAATCATAATTAAATATTGTCCAGTAACATATATATAATTCAACAAATATTGTTTTTTAATTCGATAAATATTGTTTCAAGAATCGGTGGGATGTAGCAGCATGTAGGGTTTAATGTTAGTTATTCTATAAGGGTTAACTTTTTTGGTTGTAGATCGAAACTTAATTGTCACCATCCATGGGGAAACAAAGAAGACGATCAATCACATGGAGAAAGGTGGTCGAAGCAAGGAGAAAACATCGATACAAGGAGGCGCCAGCTAGAGTTAGTAGAAAAGAAAAGGAAAGGATCAACGGAAAAATCTCAGTATGAAAATAAAATGGCTTTTATAACATGAATAATATTTTTTCAAAATAAGAATACAAGCTAGGCTACCGGCCAGCAGTGAACAATGGCCCGAGAACTATAAGCCTACATATAAATACTATTTTAATACATTTATACACAATAATAATCAACAAAAGGTGTTCTTGTCGAATTAATTTTCTGCTCTCTTTGTGACTCTACTCCGGAAACATGATTATATGTTCAAACATTGCTGAGGCAATTTGGTGTAAGCTTGGTTGAAAGGACTAAGGATGTACAAAAGGTTTTCGAGTGGGTTTGTTTAATAGCACTGAGGTATGATTTAGTCCATACAATTTTTAATTAAATACGTACCGATGATTTGGCAACATCGGAGAGGTCTTCATAAACCAGCCATGATGGTGGTCACGAGCTATGGTGCTCGATATCTGTTTAATGAAACCTATTACAGATGCTCTCAAAGTCTTGGTCTTTTTTATTAGTAATGATGAGTTGTATTCAATAAAGTCCATTTAAAAAATATAGTTCTAAAATTTTAATATTCAATTATAGGTGATTCAGTATTAAATCACATGTGATTTGTAAAAACATCACATATGAATTACGTTTTCTTTAATCGCATGTTTTGTAAAAAATAGTTATTATTTTATATAATATGATAAAAAAACATAATTATTATATTTGAAAATACAAATATTTTATATCTAGAAAAATGTTCAATATAGTCCATAATTAATTCATAGTCTTAAGGAACTAATTTTAGCCTTTGGATCAATGGCATCAATGGTTCAGATTAAATTTTAAAAATTTAACGAATTTTTATAACGAATAGGTGGTCAGTTTAATTCATAGTCCATAATTTTATAACGAATTTAAGGAACTATATTTTTTTCTTATAACGAATTTTTATTAGGTATGAAATGGTTGTCAAGGCAGCCAATATGAAAATTATACATTTAAAGAAAACGTAATGAATTCCATTTTAGCATTACCTAAAATAATCTTTCATTTTGTTATTACTTTATTACCAAATATATATATATTAAACCGTTGAGGACGAAATAAGATTGAAAAGGAACCTTGTTCCGCAATTGCACTAAGGCCAACCGTATGAGGTGACTTGAGAGCCTTCGGGTGAGTCGGGAACACCTGTACACCCCTACCTTCGGATAGGTGGTCAGTTTCCTCAAGCCGACCTCACCCGACCTTTTTTTTTTTTTTGCAGTGTAAGAGAGAGTAAGAGGAAAAAGATTGAGTTACTCTATACTTAGGTTTTAGGTAAAAGAGAGAAACGGAAGGAAAGGATGATTTGATGCTGATGTAACATTTGGATAAGAGAGAGGTAAAGGATATGTTATACTCCAGGTCTAAAAATTCTATTTACTAGAAAGTTCTTTTACATCGGGAATTCACCTTTGAATTTGCTTTTTGTTTTTTACAGGTTACGTTGGGTTTAGAGATAAATAAATTATAGAAAATAAGATTTAAAAACCTATATTTAAAATAAAACGGGAAACTTTTTAAAACATTTAGGAATAGAATTCATCATGTACATTTAAATTCAAATCAACTTAAGTTTTCTTCGTATCAAATCAAAAAGTGTATTGAAGTTGTCACTTTTTTGATATTGTGTATACCCAACTTTCAAAACTACCATTTAGTGTACCGAAGTCTCAAAACTACCATTTAGTGTCTCCGACCTTGTATATCAGGTTACCTGCTGATGTGGTGCCGATTTTGATGACGTGGCGTGTGACTTGGGTGTTGACATGTAATTTTTTTGTTTTAAAATAATTGAAAATATAATAATAATAATAATAATAATAATAACTGGATACAGATGACTACCATCGATCTGGACTTCACCAGCGACTGCACCATCACCACCATCGCTTTTGAAGGTCACCATCGCTCAAGAACTCCATGGCAGCCACCATCGACTTCACCATCACCACTATCATCCATCACCATCGATCTTGTATATCATTGTGCGTTTCTGGACATTTTCTAGGGTTTCTTTGAAAGGGGATTGTTACAATTGAATCTGATCGAAGCTCTTAGGGAAGTCGATTGGTCATCACTTATCGTCAACGTCTTCTTCATCCATTTTAAAGTTTTTCACCTCCGGCCGACACAACCACCACCACCAACGTCCGGCACCACCATCACTGCTATGAACACCATCTATGAACATCTTCAACAGATATGGGTTTTCTTCAAAGGTTAGTTTCGGTTATTTGTGTTCATTGATTCATCTTCATACGAATTCAAGGGTGTTACGATTTCCATATGGTATTACGATTTGGGGGTTTCAATTTGGAACATTGCTTCGATTTGGGGGTTTCATACGAATATTGCTTCTGAAAGTGTACTTCAATTTCATATTTATTTTAAGGTTTCCATTTCTGTTTATGGTTTATGATGAAGATGAATTGCTTGTGTTTTAGGGTTTTCATTTTTTTAAGATCTATTTGTGTTTTAAGGTTAAGTTTTCATATCTGTTTCTTGATATGAACCAGATCTTCATCTGTTATTTTGTTCAAGATTCTAAATCTGCGATTTCATCTTCAAAGGGTTCATAAGGTACGATTTATTTCAACTTCAAAGGGTTCTTCGATTTTCTGATTTTGTTCTTCATCTGGGTTTTCTTCATTTGTGGCATGGAAGTTAGTTATTCAAATCTCTGTTTTGTGAATATGTGTTTCGATTGTTCATCTGCGAAGGGCAACTCATAGAATGTTTTGTTCGATTTTGAGTTCACATATGGGTTCACATATTTCGTGATCTTCATGAGATTATGGGTTCGGTTTTGAATCCCAGATCTGTTCATGCTCGATTTTGAGTTCATAATGTTTGATTTTGAATGTTTAAAAGAATGTTTTTCATGGAATTTGAAGATTCATATGAATGTTCTTCATGGATGTTCTTCTATGTTCTTCATATGTTTATCTTTTTTTAATTTTTTTTTAAATATTACTAATGTGTCAACCCAAATAATGATGTGGCATGAAAAATTAAAAAATAAAAAAATGACTGGTTACCTGATGAAGAGGTAACCAAATACATTAAACGGTAGTTTTAGGAAAGTTGAGTACATTAAACGGTAGTTTTGAAATATGGATATACACAATAGCAAAAAGTGACAAGTTCGATACACTTTTAAATACTAAACCCTAATAAAGAAAAAAAACTCTCGCAAAACTATTATACTTTTTTCATCTAAAATAGAAGACTTAAACTACAAAATTATTTATTAAGATAAAAAAAATTCTCAGATAAATTAAACTTAAAATAGAAATATTTATAGAAGTATACGTTTAATAAAATTTTGAACAATTGCTTTTCAAGAAGATTTTTCATCAAAAAAAAAATCAACAAGCAAACAAGACTAAGGCTCTGTTTGGTTCACTGCATTCTTTGGGATTTCCTGGTATTGAGAATTAAAAACCCAAGAAATCATGTGTTTGTTTAGAAAAAAAGCTAAGGATTTCAAATGATGGGATTTTAAGAAATCTCACCAATTACCTTATATAGAGGAATTGGGAAATATTATCACCCACATAGTATTTTAAAATCCTTGATATAGGGGAATCTCCCATTTACCATTTTACCCTCATTAACAAATATGGACTTTAACCCACAATCGACATATGCAAGACGCAGCCTCCATCTTTGCAGCCCTCGTCGCCGACACCCTGCTCCGCTCTCTGCCATGCCGTCGCAACTGCTCTGCTCTCCTCGTCGTCGACCCTGCTCCGCCTCGTCGGCCGGCTCCGCCTCGTTGGCCTGCTCCGCCTCGTTGGTAATACTCTCAATCTGTGTTTTTTGTTTCTGTCGATTATACTCTCTGTCTCATCGAGCCACCACTAGTGTGGTTTTGTGTACAATAACCTGGTCAAGTGCATCTTGTACCACCCTTTGCTTTTGGCCTCCTATATGTGTTTTCTTTTTCTACTTAAGAACTTGGTATAAAGTTGCACACTTTCATAAACTGTATAGGAGAAAAAAGTGTGTTTGTTATGAAAGAGGCTATATTTTTTTGCTTTTGGCCTCCTATATGTGTTTTCTTTTTCTAATTCTGCTGCTGCTATAATCTCTGTCTTGGCTTGTTAATCAAATATGAACGACATTAGCTTTCTTCTAAAATTAAGATATTTGGTCGGCACAGAATCATCAGTATAGTGAGGTCTAGAAGGATACTTGAAACAAAGGTCCCTGAAGATTTGAATGTGAGGTCTAGAAGGATACTTGAAACTAATAAAAACTGTTTAAAATATAACTGAAGGGCAATTTTGTCATTTGTCACTGAAACAATCCAAATCCTTTGATTGAATTACCAAACAAACAGGATTTCAGGAATGCAAATCCTGACAGATTTTGTCAACCAAACACAGGATAGGATTCACAATCCTGCCAAATGCAATTCCTGCAAAATCCCAATCCTTTGAGAGAATGCAAATCCCATGAAAAAAATCTGTGAACCAAACGCCCCCTAAGTTGTTAGATGTAATCGAGTCAGTTGTAGTTTTTGTTTTATATTTACTACTATTTAAGATTAAATTTTAAATTTAGTAATACAACTCTTAATGTATATATATTTTACAATACTTTAAATTAATTAAACTTTAAACTAAATTTGAGTTAAATTTAATATGTAATAAACCACAAAATAAGTTACAAATTACTCCCAAAAAAAAAGTTAGTAACGCTCACCATTTTAATTACTAATATAACTTAGTATGTAATATATATACATATATATAGTATTATATATTTTTTTAAATTTTAATGGTTTTTTACTTATTTTTAATAATCTTATACGTAAGTATTTTTTTAAACTAAATTCTAAATTAAAATTTTCACTAGATCGTATATCTTTAAAGTATTAATATAACAGGCTCAACTATAAAAAATAATATTTAAAAAACTTATAACGTATATTATCAAAAAATTGATTAGAATTACATATATATTTTTTTAAGGTTAAAAATACAATAAGTTGACATTTAAACTATTATTAAACTAAACTGATTATAAAACCAAATTATTCATATAAGCAAAAAAAAATATGATGTCATTTCTTAATCTTACGTGTTTAAATAATTTTAAATTTATATAAAGTCCACATGTAATTGATAACCACATTTTTTTCTCTTTAACTTGGCTAAAAAACGACACATTGAATTGACATCTTATAAAATAAACATATTGTATCTCCTATCGCGCGGATAAAATACTAGTAATATGTGAAATGTCTTATGTCTTTTTCATGCCTGCGGGAAAAAATGTGACATTGGTTAAAATGTCCAGGAAGAATAAGTGATAATTACTTCTAAAGATAAGATGAAAGAAGATCTTCGAAGTATTTATTACTTGTATTAAACAAACAGTCTTTTTTTAAAAACATATACCCACCCGCAAACGTTTTTAGAAAAGAAGGTATTGTTGGGAAAATATAAACAATGGCTAAATGTAAAACTTTCGAAGATTGGATGTTTCTCTATATGACGTGTGTTCGAATAAAGGATGTATGGTTAGCCCAATTAACTAATTAATAGTCCAGTAATCAATGTGTTTGTAATTATTAGCCCAATTAACTATTTATCTTTTTCTGGCCCGCTCAAGAAGGGAAACAAACATGTGGGCCATGCGGCTATGTATGTCTATCTTTTCTTTTATTATTCTTATTATATATCATAAATAATTTTTAAAGAAATAGCGTAACATATAAAAATAATGATTTATTGTTATTATAAAATTTAATAATCATTATTTAAATAATGAAAATAATTACATATGTTTAGGTGATGCAAACATAATAAAATAAAACTAAAAAATGTAGTAGAAAGGACATGTTATGTAATTAGGGGAAAAAAACAAGTAATGTTATGGCGCTAGCTGTATTGCGTCCAAACACTTTTGTTGAGTTTTTAATAATGTGATTTTACTATTGAATATGACTAATAAAACAGTTCTATATAGTTATAATATGATTATCGGTAAACTGCATGAAAAAATGTTCTATATAGTTACAATACACTTTTTTATTTTATTTTTTATTTTTTTATCTTTTATAGTTTGTTGAATATTATAAATAATACAAAGTTCATTCTATAATGCAATTTATCCGATAATTTTCGATTTTACATCCCTCTATTCATAAATAAATACCCTTAAGTTGGGGGTAAATGGTCATCCCTCCATTCTAACACCCTGATTGTTATATCAGTTTTTCTCTATACCATTTTCATCTTTCTACCCTAATAAAACTCTGGCAATTGTCATCTTTCTATCTCACTATCACACTAACCATTTTTCATAAAAATAAGAGAAAGGGTGAGAGAGACACACACATGATGAAAAAGAGAGGTACATATACCAATTGGGGTGGCGGAATCACGGCCTCAAAATTTTACATCTCAGCGGGGTCGGGTGCGGTTTGCCCGGCGTGATGGTAGGTGACCATTCGGTTCGGCCTTAAAGATAAAAGGATACTTTAGACAAAGCATAAATGGCTCCATCCCATATATCTATTTGGAATGATGGGAGGGAAAGAATGAAGTCAAAATGATGGGAATGAAAGAATGAAGTCAAAATGATGGGAAATAGTGATATCAAGAATATTATAGTAACATGCCAAGATCCCAAAACATGAACACCAAGGTATGGTCATGTAGGGTTACTTCTTCCTTTGGATATTTGTTGTTTCTATTTTGTATTTTCCAATTTATATATAAACTCAAATAAGAAGTAACAATGTTAAGTTGATAGCAACAGTTGAGGGTTTAAAAAAACGACAAAAAACTGAACTACCCGTATGATTTGAAACCAAAAAACCCGTAACCCGAAAATAAGGATACTCGCTAAATCCTATATCGGGTTCGATTTTCAAGATTTGCTAACAACGGGTATCTGACCCGACTCGTATATGTAACTTTTATCATTATTTATAGTTGATGATAAAAAGTATTTCAAATATTAAACAAATAAACACACATACATAGCATTCCCAATTTATCTTTGTTTATATTCATGATTTAATATATGGAATTGAATGCTGCTTTCATATTGTCTTTGGATTTTATAAAACTTTATGCTTGGTGTCATTTAATGAGTTATGATGAGATTATGGGATGATTTAAGTAAGATTAGGCTTATTTTTTAGTATAATTGTTATGATATAATATCTTACATTAGCTTCATTTCTTTGGTATTCTGATGTACATAAAAACAGCAGCTAAAAACCGGTCACATAAAACTTTCCCTAACCCGAATTACAGGTATCCACCATGACTCGAACTCGTTCGCGTGGTTCGATCCTCCACGTCTCACTATTCGATTCAAGATACCAATTACGGGTACCCGTACGTCCTTCCTCGTGAACACCCTTATTAACAACATGCTTTTCATTATGTGTGTTTTCTAATTCTTGCTAATATATATATATGATAGATGTCTATCGTTCTGATTAATTATGTATATATATGTTATCAGTAGAGTATTTTAATTATTATTTTATTGACCTTAATTCTACAATACAAGTCGTTATAGCAGATATCTTATATATATGTTGAGTTAGGTTCCATTACCGACTCGATCGATCCATATCTTCAAGAGAGGAGACTGGAAAGAGACGAATGCGAGGAGCTAGAAAAGGAGATTTTACATCTTGTTTGCTACTTGCGAGATACATAAGCTGTTGGTTGAGCCGATATGCCGCACTATAAGAAAGCCTTAGGAACGCTATAAGTCGCATGTTTGCGACAAATATGCAGTTAGTGACGAAAAGTGGGATGTTGGTAAAACAAATTTCGAGTCACAATGCATTAGTGACTAAAAATTGTGTAAATATTTCTAGATGCGACGCAACGTGCATTGCTTTCTTGATACAAGAAGTAACAATTGTATTTCTTTCATTGATCACATGCAATCATTGTCAAGAGGACGGGCATTAATGGTCCTCGTTATCAAGGGATAACGAGCAAAATTTTCTAAATCATGAGCGTGGGTTTCGTTATGTTCATTGACATTTGTTCGTTAAGGTCTCGTTACCCACAAGCTCGTGGTGTGGGTAACAAGCAGAGACCCTCCTTACGTTTTTTTTCCAATCAATATGATTCAAGATAAATAATTGTGTGTGATTGTAACAATTCAATGAGTGTTATCACCGCGGGTGGTTAGTGATACAGACGCGATGATTAGTGATAGCAGTGATAACTGGGAATACTCTTATACAGTTGCACATTGCTCTAAGAAGATATATGTCTTTTATGGTTTATTTTATCTTAGTATAGATAGTCTATGAGTATATGACCACGTATTAAGTAGCATAATATATTTATTTTATTTTACACCGAATATTGAGCAAGTTATATTATTAACGTAATAATTTATATGTGTTGTCGAGTTTGCAAATGGTTTTTATGTCATCGCATAATCTGAGATATTATTTATTTATGCAAATAATAATCATTTAGATTTGATCTTCAAAATTTTGATTAGTAGCCGTGGGTCAATGAAGCATGCGGGCCCCTTAAATTAGCTGCCCATTCCATTTGTCTTGATAAAAAAAAATTGGTTCTTCACTTATAAGTTGTTTTATATATTATGTTTTCTTCTTTTCTTTAAAAATAAAAATAAATACTAAACAAGTAAAAGGTTGCCGGCAAATGGAAAACGTAACATCCTCCTAACGATTAGGTTGCATTTGATTTTAATTTAATAAAAAAAAACTTAAACGGTTAATTTAACACTTTCAGGATAATATTTTTCACATTAAGTCAATAATTTTATTTTTTAACATTTAAACTATTCATTTAACACATAAAACAAATAAGCATTGTGTTTACATACGGTTATTGTCTTTTAAAAATAAGCAGTTTGGAGTTAAGAATTTCTGACTGCTTTAATTACACGATAACAATAGTTATTTTCGTAAAAAAAAACTACTTTACTTACTTACATTTATTTGAATAAATAAATCTAAATTTTACAAATTGTTCCTTGTTATATCAAAAAATCAACACCGTCTAACGTGTCATAACAATGTCAACGGGCGTTACAAAAAAAAAACTAACAATTTGAGTACATAATGAAGATTTATTACTGAATTTTTTTTAACCACAGCTAATTTTAAAAAAATTTAAAGCTAAATTATTATATCTTTAATAATACGGCTCCCCGCTAATTTCATGCTCCCCTCATACTATGTCATATCCTCATAACTAGGCCCACCTAAACGATTAATCAAGCAATCATCCTCACCGTTGGATTCCAGTAATTCGAAACTCGGATGCAGAAACCCATTGCATGCCTTTCGGACCTCCTTTTGTCGTCGGATCTCCATCACTTTCCGGTGCGAGTTTGAGTGTTTCGCCGACACAAAAGTCGGGCTGGCAGCGGGTCGGTATTCGGGTACCAACCGACCCGACTTATACCGGACTCCACACGCGTTACACAACGTCTTGGGCCCCATCGGTCCCGACCGCCACTGCGGCGTCTTTTAGGAACCGCAATGCCGGCAGCATCTCGTGACAGGTCTTTCCAGTACCTCATGCCGTTGCTTCAACGGCGTTGTTTTGTACGGTTTGATTTTGAATTTGATTTTCATTTCCGTGTTTGATGAAGGTTGCTTGAGATGGAAGATTCGTGAGGTCCAGTTGTACGGAGCAGATCGTGAGCGTGATCGTTTGCTACGAGCTTTAACTGGAACGAAAACCTCAGTTTGAAAGATCGGCGAGTGTATTCTGTTCGGAAGTATCGGTTGTGACCGGAATCCAGGCGTGGTGTCGGAGGATGACGTGTCGGTGGACAGAGGTTGGTTCCCGACGGTGATAATTTGCATATTTTGAAAATCGTCGGTTGAAAACGACTCTTGCGTGAAAGTAGATAGCCATTCTAGCTCCGCCAGCTCATCGTACTGCAAAATTCAATAGTTCACGATTATCATCTACATTCAAAGTTGAAAAAACTGCATAATTCTATTTAGTCTTCATTGTTATCAATACGAATCATGTAATCAGCTACATTCAATACTGAAACAAAAAAGTGATCACGATGTGATATGGTGTTAATTACCGGAAGAGAAAGCTCAACGCCGTAGAATTGCGAGTCAGAGAAGCTACGTGAGCTAGTATTACCGGAGAACGGAGGTTCACTGCCGGAATTTGACGAATTACAGCTATCAATGGCGGTTACCTTGGACGAATCAGCTGAGTTCCCGATCACATTGTCGAAAAACGCATCGTTTAAAACGACATCGTCGTGGTTAGGAAAGTCAACGAGCAAGTCATCGATTATAAACTGATTGTTGTTGGATTTCTGGTGTCCAGGGCACCAATCACCGGTGCCGGGGTAATCTCCGGTGAAAAAATACGGGTCGTCCATCGGCGGGTGAGAATTTGCAGAGAGAAAATAGGGGAGATTGCTTTTTGTGGAGTTGATAGTGAAGGGTGAAAATGTAAATATATAAAAGAAAGTGTGAAACTGAAAGAATCAATTATGAAGCTGGTCACACGATTTAAAAATGAATTAATTGATAATAAAAATAAAAAATTACTGATTTAATCGCACATCACTTGCTACTTATGTAAAGTTGTTCCCTCTTTTTAAATTTAAATTTTCCTTTCCATTACTTAGAACATAATCTATGGTTCACAATGGAGTAAAGTTAACCAAATTTCATTGTTGTTTAATAAAGTTTTTAAACTTTAGTGTATATTTCAATGTTGATTATGTTTTTTCGTTTATTTTTTTGAAAATATATGAATAATTTATTTTCTTGAAAGTTGAAAACTTTTGGCGTAATTTTAATCCTTTCCCAACCTTATATGACTTGCTTATAAGGATGTTTTGTTAATTTCGCAGTTCTCTCTGCTCTATAAAATAATAACTCATCTCTCACGTTTTTTTATGATTCAAACCGCTTAATCAAGTAGCAACAAAAAGAGTTTGCTCATATGGTTTTTGTTTCCACCTCCGAATCAACAAGTTAAACTCAAAGATGAACAAATCAAAAATTATTTTCATCATCGGTGTATAGTTTACAACAATTTAAAATCATTTTCATCACCAGTACATAATATATAAAATACATGGTGATAAAGTCAAATCAAAACCAATTTGTAAATCTAAAACGATGAAGATGCTATGAACAAAAGAAATGTTAATTTCCAAACCTAAATCGAAATCAATATCTAAACAAGAAAACCTAATCCATCACATTGAACAATAAATCTACTATAAAAAAAGACACTAATCGATCTATCGGAACAAGAAAGCTCTTAACACAGTCACGACCATCTAATCCTATTCTTACCTTGATCCTTATTAATAACAACAAACTATCTTGCTTCCATGCTAATACGTGGTTCTAACACACAAATTTGGGTTTCATATAAGGTCATGCAAACAAGATCGTGCTTTCATACATTGAAGCACAAATCTAGGTTTGAACAAGATTCCCCTAAACCCAGTGATCGGTGCTTGGTGGTCAATGAGGGGAGAGATTATAGCCAGCAGGGGAAGTTATCTCGAACAAGAAACCCTAGATCGAGAGGGAGGGAGGGAGAGAGAGAGTATGTGTGTGGTGAGTGTGTGTATGTGTGGAAAGTGACAACTTTACAAAAAAACGTCATCATGTGCGGGTCACACGAGGGTGGGAAACGATTGAAATTAACGTTCGTCCAATTAAATGATCAAAAGTGTTAAACTTTTTCAAATAAGACCATTTATATACTTTCTAAAACTAAAAGACTAAACCTGTAATCGAATGTAAACACAAAATACTAATGATGAAATTTTCTCTAAACTCTATATTAGTTTTAAAAATCAAACGAGCTTCAGTTTTGTTTAACTACTGTGAAATTTTCATAACCGCTTAAACTAAGCTAGCTAAATAAAATATTTCTAAAACTTTATTATTATTTAGTGATCTTAACCATCACGTCAGATAAAAAAATTCTTAATTTCGGTAGCTTGTTCATTTGCTTTGAATGTTTAGTAATAAAAGTTGTGTCAATAATGATTTAGTAATCAAAGTTTTCGTTCAATTTTGGTATAACCATCAAAGAGAAAGAAAGGAAAAATTATCATTCTCTTAAATTTTGAAATGGAAATAAAAGAAAAGAAGGGGAAGCGATAGAAATTTTATATTGCAAAACTTCATCTTTTCTCTACTTTTATTTGCTCTATTTTTATTTTTTATTTTTTCTCTAAAATTAATTTACACATCACTTTAAGACAAAAAAATCTAAAAAAAAAGAAGAAAAAGAAAGGTTAAGAGTATAAAATCAATTCTGAAATGGGAATAGATGGATAGTCAATTAAAGGTTAGCAATAGAAAAGGGCAAAGCATCCACCAAGAGACCCCCCCATGGCTTTAGGTCTACTTGTAAGCTGTAACGCCGGCCATTCTTCAAAAACCAGCAATTTTTTATCTTTTAACTTTACCATTTACACCCCTCAACAATTCTAAACTTTTTATTTAACATATTAAATCAACTTTTTGTTTCTAATGTGATTTCAAAATGGTTCGAAAGAAAATTATTCAACTTTGTTTCTATAGCCCATCCCAGTGGTCTCTAACTGACCGGTCACACAACTAATATGAAGGCGGTAAACATGTAACTTTTAATAAGAAAAGTTAGATATAATCATGTCGTTAACCAACCACTATAAAAAAAATATAGAAAATGTTGTACAAATGAAAGCAACTTGGTAGAATGTTTTCTGGCGGCAATAAAAACTCGGGTAAGAGGATTGGAGCAAAAATTATTATGGATATTGGTTTATGAAATTTGGATTTGAAGATCATGATTTTTAATTGAAACGGTTAGGTTTTTTACTGGCTTAGTTACATTTTAAGAATAATATATAGTATAGATTTTCTTTTAGAGTGAAGGGAATGGGCGATGGTAGGAAACTGGTGAGAGGTGAGTGTGACATTGTGGCCTTGTGGGGGACGAAAGCCACACAAACCATAGATGGTAGAGAGAACACCTGGAAGGAGGTACACCTTAATTTCCTTTATTTGTCCTTTGTTTTTTAGTTTTTAATTATTTAATTGTGCAATAAGAAGATATCAAAATATAAAATATTTATATGGGAACAAATCTATACATATAAACATGGGTGAACAAACAATGCTTACAAGTGAACAATCGAAGCAAAGTAACTAATGAAAATAAGTGTACAATGTAAAAAAAAGTGAATATATTGGTTAGTAACCCAGGTTCAAAAGTGAAAACACCAAATCGATTTCACATGAGTTTGCATTTTCACAAGTGAACAAACATATAAAATTAACCAAACTAATTAGTGAACAAACCAATGTTCGCAAGTGAACAAATCTAAGCACATCACAAGTTAATAGATCTAAGCAAGATATCACATTGACAGTTGATATCAACTTCACTTGATAACCAATCTTAATAAATCATAAATTCCAAATCACATGCTTAAATTTGACTCATTTAATCTTTTTATGATTAAGTATAACTTAAATAAACTCATATTAGTTGCAAGATTTTAAGAATGTCACATTTTATCAAATATGACCGTGGATATAACCTTTTATACATCTATAATCAATTATCACAGTCAAAGAGCTTTAAAAGGTAATGGTTTTGTCACTCTTTTATTATCTTTTACCCTCCTCGTGTGTAAAAGGGACATAAAAAGTTTTTGTTACGTAATAAACAATATTTGTTGTATACAAATCACCTTTTAAGCATATATGGAGGTGATTTGTTACAAAAAGAATTACTTTGCACGCATAAGTTGTATTATGTATTACGTGTTTCATTGCTTTGTTTTTTTATCTTATATAAACCATCCTAAATGACATATTTAGGCGACTGAGTACTTTTTTTAGGCAAACAAGTGATGAAAGCTTTTAGTTTTAGAAATTTTTTTGTTTGAATGCGACAGTTAAAAGTTTTTTTCTAAATGAAAAATACTTAAAAGATTTTGCCTTCTTTTAACGTATATATCTATGAAAATATGATACATGTTTCTAAAAGCATCTATGTTAGTTGTTTCAATAGTTATAAACAGTTAAACACTTTAAATGAGAATAATGTAACAATATAACATTTTATTATTTACTCGTTTACGTATTTATAAGTATAAAAACACCAATAACAAATACTTCTAACTAAACGTCTACTCATATCTTTTTCATCTTAATAGCTCAAATTACTAGAGTTTAACTTTTACCGACAAGTAAATTTACCAAACATAAAGTAAAGAGTGATGATTTGCACACAACAAAATTTTGCTACACACAACAATTGTGAATTTTATGCCCCTAGAACTCCAGTATCTTTTATTCTCATCCACATATTCAAGGGTATGATAGTTCAAACAACAACTAATTATTGTATATGGTAAAAATCTGTTGTATACAGGTAGCTATAAAATAAAATAAAATTGTGAAAAAGATTGGCATCGGGAAATGTGTTAAAGTAGAAAAATCTATACTAACGACCACTATGAAACATGTTACAACAATCGGGTAAGCCACGTTGGAGCACGACGCTTCCAGCTCCCAAATCGTTGGCATTTTGGTCTTCACCACCAAATCCATTCAAACTCTAATTATTCACTTTACCAATCATTTTTTTTCACTTTTTATAAAAAAATTTGTAAAAATTATAGAATATTTGGGTGTTATCTTCATAAACTCTTAATATTAACATTTTTATATACATCACATAAATATTATTTTAATCATGTGTATTTAATTTATCAGCTATATTCTGATTATCTATATTACATTATAATACATTTAACACCTTTTCATCTACTTTATTTAATCCCTTAAAATTTTAGATAATAAATTTTTTTAGGTGATGCATGTCTTTTATGAACAAATACAATTTATTTTAGTTTTTTAATCAGTTTTAGATAATAAATTTCCATCACTTCAAGCAAATAATAAGGTGTTGTATAAAATTTTGTACTTTTATCTATTTAGATGTAATAGCTTTGTCTAAGTGAACATTATGAAAATTACAAAATTCTGGTACTTTTTATATAAGACATAATGTATCACCTCAAAATTTTTAATAACATTTGTTAATTTATTTTGGAAGAGTCTTTCTTACCATTTACCAACCAGTCTCACGATTAATAGTAGACTGGTAATCATGTAACCTGCGACCAAACATCATGTGTCAATGTTTGATCTTTGAACATTCGATGTTTATTTAATATCTCCGACAACTAAACTACTATCACGAAAACACAGTTTGTTAAAGTTAATTACATGTAGTGTTATACTATATACAATGAAGAACATGATACTTGTATCTTTAATTCACTAGTCATAATTTTGGATCAGTTGTTATGTATGAAAGTTTTTATGTCAGTTTATGTAACAGCCGTGGTTTTCAAAAATTGAGATTTACAAAAACTTTTTCTACTCAATCAGATTCATCGCAACGGAAGA
>JAUEJL010061264.1:1280-18416 GCA_032274825.1 Drosophyllum lusitanicum | reverse complement strand
GGAGTGTCAGATTAATTTAGATAAAATAAAAGGTCAATATGTTGATTTGATTGAAATTTAAAAACTCTTAAAATAAAATAAAGAGAGAGAAATTCTTTAATATATATTAAAAGAAAAAGGGTTATGATGCATTTTATATTTTTAGAATTTTTTCCATCAAACATCTCCCTTTATTTCCTTAAAATTCTTGTGATGTTACAAATATTCTCTCGGAAATATGTCCTCGGAAATCTATCAGAAAATTGTCCTCCAAAATCTCTCAGAAGTGTTCTAAAAAATGTATGGGAAACTATCCCTTGAAAATCCGTTGGAAATTTGTCCTAGAAACTCATTATCTCAAAAATCCCTCGGGAAGTTTATGTCGATGAAATTCTTTCGTAAATGTATGTCCTCGGAAAAACCTCAAAAAGCTCCCTAGTAAATTCCTCAGAACGCAGATTTTCCTCGGAAATCCCTCGGAAAATGGTCATCCAATGGATTTCCAAGGGAATATTTCATCGGAAACTCCATGTTTTCTTATAGTTGCATGGAACACCCTTTTTCTGTTGCTTCTTTCATTGCAATACTAAGCCCTTCAGCTGCTAATATAAACAAAAATGGTGCCATAGGATCTCCTTGCCTAACAACAATGCGTGGCTTGAATTCTGAGGTAGGAGATCCATTAATAAGAATCGAAGTTGAGGCCGAATTAAGACAACCAGTAATCCAAGCCCTCCACTTAACACTATGACCCATTTGAACAAGGACATCATCTAAGTAATCCCAATTTAAAGAGTCGATGTCTTTCTTAAAGTCAACCTTTAAAATCATAAACTTGTTCTTTATTTTTTTCGCCCATGAGATACATTCACTAATAATAAGAGGCCTATCAAGAATGTTTCTCACTTGAATGAATGTAGTTTGTTCTCCACTAACCAAAGACCCACTGACATTCTTCAATCTATACGCTAGAAGTTTAGTGATCGCTTTATAAAAAGAACCAATCGGAGAAATTGGACGATAATCCGAGAACAAAAGGGAAGAGTCACACTTGGAAATGAGCGAAATAAACGAAGCATTATAGCCCTGTTCCAATGAGGCAGTAACCTCAAAATGTTCCATAGAAGCAATTAAATCCGCTTTAAAATTGACCAATACTCCTTAAAAAACTCGAATGTGTAGCCATCCACCCCTATAATTTCATCTTCAGAAATCCCAGCATACAAATACATTTTCCGGTTTAATGAAAGCAAGACAAATTTAGAGCTGTGGAAAGAAGATCTACTATTGGTGAATTTGTTAGAGAAAAAGCTAACAGCTCTTATTCTTGAAGGATCAACAACCCATTCACCATTGATAGTAATCCCAAAGATGTTATTTCATCTTCTTTTATGCACGATTAATGAAGCCATGAAAAAGTATCGAATTCTCGTCACCATCCTTCACCCATTTGATTTTTTCTCTTTGCTTTAGATCCGTTAGTATTGATTTTTATAGCTCAAGAATTTTAATCTCTGTCTCCTGCCTTAACACCCTTTCAGTAGCATTCAAACCACGAGATTCTGCCTTAACATCTAGGGACTCCAAACTGAATTTTAGCACCTGAAGATTAGCTGATTTAGGATTAGCTTCATTGGTTAGGGATCGAGACACCCTTCAAGTGTTAAAAGAATGTGGATAACAAATAAGACAAGCAAACACAAGATATAACGTAGTTCGATCAGGATCAAGACCTACGTCAACGGGCACGAATATAGACTTCTTTATTAACTCGGAGTGTTAGATGTACATATGACTGAACCATATGCTTAATATTTATAATTAAACAAGAAACCGTAATGTTCAATTAGGAAATAATAAATGAACCAAATTAAGTTGATTCTCGGCCGCATAAAGACCAAAACATTCTTGGAGCTGAAGTCACCTGTTCCACGTCGTGGAGTAGGAGCCCAGGCCTAGCACCCTCAAGTTCTCCACGCCGTGCACCCCAACTGCACGCCGAGCTCTCTAGTTTTCCAGTTTCAAATATCTTCCAAGCCATTTCAAGTCATATCCCAACAATCTCCCCCTTGGTTTGAACTCCCTTCGATTAGTCATAGAGATTATCAAAGAACCATCTCTTTCCTACCAACCTCCCCGAAGGGACTTCCTCCTTCTTCGAGCCACGAAGTTTGACACCGCAACAAGTGATTTCACCGGAGACCATCTCCACTCGTGTCGTCTCAACTTCGTCAGGTCAATTTTCTGCTCCAAGGATGGTATCACCGACGTTCCAAATACAAAACTGCCTTCCCACGTAGCAGCATGCCCTGCATTATCACTCGATCATCCTTGGAAACCTTCAGTCCATTCCCTTTGCCAGATTATTCATATCCATTCTTCGCCAAAACACCAAGGGAAATCAAGTTCTTCCAAAGATTCGGCACATACCAGCAATGGATCCATCTAACCACTCCTCATGCATCTTAATCTGCACCGCACCACTACCCTTGACACTCCAAATCCCATTGTCCCCTAGCTTCACTTTACCATTCCATTCCTTAAAAGAAACAAACAGGTCTCGTGAATACACCATGTGATAAGATGCACCTGTGTCTAGATCCAGGTATTAGTAGGACTATCGGTGCATATGGTCAAAACATGGCCTATGTCACCATCTTCATGAACCACATTCGCATCTTCCTTCCGTTTAGGATAGTTTCTCCTAATGTGACCAGCCTCCTTACAGTGATAACACAAAAATTTTCCATGGATTTTGACTTTGAACACGATCCACCCACACCACCCTCTTTATCATGTGTCCTTCCCCTACCAACATACAAGGTAGAACCAGACTCCCCCTTATTACCTGAAACCCTGTGCTTGAGTTCCTTTAACAATAGGGCATCCTTCACCTCTGTAACAGAAATTGTTGACCTACCATATAGTATGGTATCAACAAAGTTTTTGTATGAACTCAGCAGTGAACGCACCAGAATCAGGGCAAGATCTTCATCTTCAATTTTAACATCTACCGCCTTCAAGTTAAGGATGATACGATTAAAATTATTAAGATGAACTTTTACCTGGGTGCCTTCTGACATCCGGAGGGTATACAAGCTTTGCTTCTGATAAAGCTTATTCTTGAGAGTATTTTTCTAATACTTCTCACACAGCTTCTCCTACAGACCAGCAACCGTTGTTTGATCTACCAACTCTCTCAACATCTCATTAGTTAAAAACAGAAAAATTGCAGAGTATGCTTTTGCGAGAACATCTCTTTTCACGTCCTTCTTCATATTCTTCAGCAACTTGTCTTCACCTTCTAATGCCACCGCGCATCCCAGCTGAACCAGAAGAGCCCTCAGTCGTTTAAGCCATTGAATTTCTACAAAACAAACTTCAAAGATGACATCTTCAATCAACAAATGCACGAGCCAAGGAAAAACCAAGGCTCTGATACCACTTGTTAGAGATCGAGACACCCTTCAAGTGTTAAAAGAATGCGGATAACAAACAAGACAAGCAAACACAAGATATAACGTGGTTTGGTCAGGGTTACGACCTACGACTACGGCAGGAACAACGACTTCTTTATTAACTTAGAGTGTTAGATGTACACATGACTGAACACCAGGCTTGATATTATAAGTAAACAAGAAACCCTAATTTTCAATTAGGAAATAATAAATTAACCAAATTAAGTTGATTCTCGGCCGGCCAAAGACCAAAACATTCTTGGAGCTGAAGTCACCTGCTCCACGCCGTGGAGCACGAGCCCACGCCGAGCACCCTCGAGTGCTCCACGCCGTGCACCCCAATTGCACGCCGAGCTCTCCTATTTTTCAGTTTCAAATATCTTCAAGTCATTTCAATCAAGTTATATCCCAACAACACGAGTTCCTACTGCATCTTTTAAGAAAACACAATTTAGACATAAAAACCATCTTAGGAGAGGCTCCTTTTTTGGGGACAAAACTGCTCCAAAATCAATTTTAAAAAGTAGAGGACCCAAAATCGTCTAAACGTGATGAGAGAATAAGAGGGCAATGATCAGAATAACCCCTTAGCAATATTATGGCATTTGTATTCAGCCAGCACTTCAAAAAAAGTTTCAGTCATGAACAACCGATCTGATTTACTTAGCTTGCTGCCATCATCCCTTATTCTCGAGAATTTTCTGCCGCCACTTCTAATTTCCACAAGACCCCCTAATGAATAAACTCATTAAAAATTTCAAGAATGAGAAATTAGAGCCTAATCTTTCGTCAACTGATCTGACGTTGCAAAAATCTCCAAAAACGACCCGAGCAATACCCGGAAGAGAAGACATAAACTTCCTGAATGTTACATCAACACAATGTAACTTTAACCGTCATAATTGTTCATAGAACAACATAATCATCATTAATTAGGCTTAATTTCCAACATAAGTCACATGTTGGACACGACTGAAAGCAAAGTTAGGGTGTGTTCGGGTGTTACAATCTTGAGGGGATAATTAAGAACATAAGCCCTCGTAAGCCCCAAAAATAAAAGACTTTTTAAGTAGCTTATAGCTTGGGCTTAGGATTATTAATTAATCAGCTCCAGCCCCGGCCTCTTTCGCCAAACACACCCTTAAAAAAGTGGTAATATTTTAATTAAATTATGAGCCAGATTTTTCCAACATTGCCACAAAAGTCTTTGCTTATTACTAATTAATCTCAAAGTATATACATTACAACACCAAGATTAAATCTTCATAATTAAATCTTTTCAATTTTATGCATGAACTAATTATGTATTTTTTTTGTTAGGGGGATCTTTAACGATATTGCAAACTAATCTCAGTTCCAAGAAATGGTTGAAGTGGTGACAGGTTGCGCTGGTAATCTTTTAGCTAAAATTGGAGAACATGTTATTGGTAGGACTTATCGTCACCTGGGATATGTATTGTACTACAAGAACTACATGAAAAGTCTCCAGCAACAAGTGAACAACTTAATAAACAAATCAAGAGATATCACACACGATGTTGAAGAAGCCAGAAGAAACGGAGAAACTGTTGCACCAGAGGTTGAAAAGTGGTTTACAGATGTAAATATAATATGCGAAGAGTCTACAAGATTACTCTACAATGAAACTCCAGAAAAGAACGGTTTCCTGAAAAATTTGTTTCCAAACATCGAACGACGTTACATGTTAGGCAAAAAGGCAAGGAAGAAGACACAGAATGTCACCACATTGGCAGATAAAGTTTTTCATAAGATATCCTACCCAGCACCTCCACTAGCAGTAGGAGACAGATCCGCCACAGATTTTAGGAACTTTGAATCTAGATTACCTACCATAAATCAGTTGATGAGCTGGTTAAAGGATGAGAGCAAACAAATTATAAGCTTATGCGGTATGGGAGGATCAGGAAAGACAACACTGGTGAAGGAAGTAGCCAGACGTGTAAGAGGAGAAAAATTGTTTGACGAGATCATAATGGCAGAGGTGTCCAAAGAACATGATCTGATGAGAGTTCAAGAAGATCTTGCAAAATATTTGGGATTAAAATTCAAAGCCACAACTTTAGAAGGAAGGGCAAATGAATTATGGAAACGGCTACTCCAAAGCAAGAAGGGAAATCTTGTGATACTTGACGATGTGTGGAAACACATTGATTTGAAGAATATTGGCATTCCTTTCGGAAAGGAATACAATTGTAAAGTAGTTTTGACTTCACGAAGTATTGATGCATGCAAAACAATGGGATGTGATGACATTCTAGGACTTGAAATATTGACAACACAAGAAGCTTGGAGTCTTCTAGAGGAGATGGTTGGTCGTGATTCACTACATGATTCTCATCTGCGTGAAACAGCATCTGAAATTGCAAAAAAGTGTGGCGGTTTACCTATCGCAATAGTATGTCTGGGTAGGGCACTGAGGGATAAAAGAGAAGAAGTATGGGATGATACACTTCAAAAACTACAGAGATCTATTGTACCAGAAAGTATTGAAGGTGTGAAGGAAGACGTTTATAAGTCTCTGCAAGTAAGTTATGATCTTTTAGAGGATGAGGAAGCAAAGAAAATCTTTCTTTTATGTTGTCTATATCCAGAATATGCAAATGTTCAACTAGAAGCATTGGTACGATCTGGGTTTGGGTTGAATCTCTTTAAAGGCATCAATGTCTTAATACATGCAAGAGATAGAGTACACACACTCACTGATAAACTTAAAAGTCGCTATCTGTTGTCAAGTGGTGATAGGAAGTCCACGGTGAAGGTACACAATGTTGTACGTGCTGTGGGAATATCAGTCGCATCTACTTTACAACCACGCATAGGAGGATTCGGTGCGATGGTGATACATGAGGATAGGTGGCCTAGAGGTATGACATATGGAGAATACAATGCCGTTTCAGTTGTCTCTACTGAGATGTCCGAGCTTCCTTCACGTGGATTGAAGTTTCAGAAACTAGAACTTCTGCAACTTGCATGTCCAAAGCTCTCTGTAGAGAAACTGAATACCATGTTTGAGAGTATGAATAACTTAAGAGTTGTTGAATTGTGGAATATGTCTATATTATCACTATCATCATTACTAGTTTCTTTGCCTAGAGACATTTTTGCTTTGTGTATAGACTGCAAAATGGAGATCATTGGAGATATTAGGCCAGAGGAGTTTGAAAATCTTGAAATATTGAGCTTAGGTCATTCTGATATTAAAGAGTTACCAATGCAGATTGGAAAATTTGCTAATTTGAGGCTGCTAGACTTGAGTCGTTGCCAGTGGCTTGAAAGGATCTCGCCTGGTGTCATCTCGAGCTTGTCTCAATTAGAAGAACTAGACACTGGATCAAAGTGGTGGGGAGATGAAGAGGAAGGTGATGCAAGCCTCACTGAACTAGAGTCCTTGACTAATTTAATTTATTTAGGGATTTGCATTAAATCTTCACGTTTCCTCCCGGAGAGCTCTATATTTCAAAAACTACAAAGGTATGTAATTTCCATAGGAGTTCAAGTTGAAAAAGCACGTTCCTTCAATAACAAGATGCTTTTGCTGAAGCTTGAGAGTACAGACACACATTTAGGTGGTGGCATTGACAAGTTGTTAAGGAAGAACACTGAGAAGGTATTCTTATCAGGAGATGGTATAAAAACTGCTCTAAAGGAGCTAGTTCCAGGTGGTTTTCACCAAGTGAAGAACTTAACAGTTGAATTTTGCAATTGTGAAGTGACAGAGTATCTTTTAGATTACAGATACTCACCTAATGGTGCTGGTGTCTTTAGTAGTTTGGAAAAGCTGCGTATGGATAAAATGTGGCATTTAAAGGGAATATTGCGTCACAATGGCCAAGGGCTTCCAATTGGATCATTTTCAAGGTTACGGAAGATCCATCTGTCAGTTTTACCTGAAATGACCCATCTGTTTACGCAGTCAGTGGCAAAGAACTTGAAGCATCTTGAAAGCCTTCATATAGAATATTGTACAAAAATGCAACAAGTCATTCTCAATTCAAGGTCTTCAACATTGGAAAATACAAGTGATAATAAGATTGTGTTCCCAAAGTTAAATGAATTGATCCTCAAGGATATAAGCCTCACTTGTTTTGCCCAGGGGATCAACCTGCAAGTTGAATTTCCTCAACTGAAAGTATTAAAGCTCGAATACTTACAGCATTTTTATACCTTTTGTCCTGAGGAGATCGATCCGGATTTTAAGGCTAACCTCAGAGCCACCAAGTTTCAGTCTCTTGTCGACCACAAGGTTTGTCTCTTTCTACATGTCCATGTAGAACATCAATTACCAAATTCTTAATATTTCATCACGTCTTTTAATCGTATATAGAAAAAAATATTTGACAAGTGTTCTTGATTTTATGCTTTCATATAAGTTCTCAAATCTGCCGTTCTGTATCTTTGCTGATTTGCTTCAAAAATATACATGACATGATCTAAAATATTGCAGGTTGAATTTTCTAGCTTGGCTGAATTGACCATCACTAATGTTGGCAATATTAAGGAAGTTTGGTGTGGCCACCTTCCATATCTATTGCATCTACAAGGACTCTATATTCAATTCTGTCACATGATGGAAGAAGTGATTTCAATCCAAAGACCCTCTATAACTACAATAGAAGAAAGGATTGTGTTCCTCAAACTAAAAGAAGTAATCCTATTTGGACTGAACCGTCTCACTTTTTTTTGCCGAGGGATTGATCATGTTGAGTTTCCCCAACTGAGAGTCTTACGACTGCGTTGGCTGACACATTTCAGAACATTCTGTCAAGAAGAGTCTACAGGTCGCCCACATCCTGTGTTCAATGACAAGGTATGAATTTTTCACAGATAAGTCTTTTAATTGATCATTTTCTGTCCCTCATCAAGTCATGAATTTGTAATAAAATATACTGGCTATAATCTATTTTGATGTATGGAAAATTACTACTCCATATCATATTTTATATTAGCTAAATATAAGTGGACAGTTCAGATTTATTTAAACTTCACTAATGCAGATTTTGCAAATTGGTTTCTCCATTTCTGCATTGTCTATACAAACTTTATAATCTGAAACTTATTTAATATCTTTTTGCAACGTAGGTCACGTTCCCTAGTCTGGAGACACTTGAAGTGTCTGAACTGGACAGCGTTGAGGAGTTATGGTCTAGTAAACTGGCAACGAGCCAGTTTGGGAAACTAAAATCTCTTAGAGTTCATAAATGTCACAAACTGATAAACATATTTCCATCAGATTTGCAAACAGTATTTCCTTATCTGGAAAAGTTAGAAGTGGAAAAGTGTGATTCACTTGAACAGGTGTGGGGTTCCAAAGGAGTACAAATTAGAAACCTGAAAAGTATACTTGTCTACGAGTGTCCAATGTTGAGAAATTTGTGCACATTTCACACATTTACAGCTCTTTCAAGTCTCCAGAATCTAGATATATCCAGTTGCAAGATTATGGAGGCAGTAGTTGCAGATGACCACAACGATGGAAAATTGGATGGAGTTATTTCCCTTGACAAATTAGAAGAAGTGAAACTCGCATTTCTGCCAAATCTTAATTACTTCTCCCACACCAAATGTGTCTTGGAACTACCAACACTAGAACACATGAATGTCAAGAGTTGCCCAGATATGTACACTTTCTCTTTAAGTTCAGTTGTGACACCAAACCTTAAGTTTGCAGTGGTTGATGATGTAGAGAGCTGGTTGGGTGACCTCAACAGCACCATTCGACACAGTTTATCTAATCGTGGATATTAGGTATGTTTATTATGTTCCAACAAAAGGTTCAGTTTGACAGTGTCAGTGGGTTTTACGAATTTTATGTTCTTTTCTTTATTCAATGGAACCCCTTTACAATAATTTTCAGGCATGGAAGTGAGAAACTGTACTAAGATGCCAACAGAATATATAGACCCTATCATTTTATCCTACCAAACAAATTATAACACTTTCAAGTAAATTAGCACATCCAGTTCATGCAGGGGTATACTCACTTTCTTCTAGTTCGTTTCCGTTAAGAATTTGTGTTAGTGATTTCTAAGCCTTTTGTGGAAATTTCTAAAAGTAAGGTTCTTGTTGCTGGATGAAAGAACTTGCGATTGTCGGTTATAAAGTAGCTAATGGTAAAGTAGTCATTTTATCCTGTTCACAAGTTCGGTAATTTACTAGGAAACAAAAAACAATTGCATTCCGTTAAGAATTTTTAACTGAGTTCTAAAACAAACAAGCCCTAGTTAATATCTTCAAGTTTTATAAATAAAGATTCCTATATACATGCATCTCATGCAAAATGGTTTCCCTTACCATATATATTTCTTATGTCATGTGAATTAGTGATCCATTGATCCAAGATAATTATGACTGATGCAAACCTTTTTAGCTAAGACTGAGATGAGATTTGAAAAAAGTGGTCATAGTATCTAAAACAGATTTCAAGAAGCTGGAGATAGTAGCTTCTGCATGCCTAATGATTTTACACTTTATTTTCTTCCTCACTTTTTGGTGACAAGTTTCTGCCTGGTAACATTTCAGGTCAGGAAAATGAAGAACTTCGACAGAGAAGAAAGAAGATATGGCCCTATAACGTTGTTCTGCAAGGAATTTGAACATAAACTTTACACATAGTGAACACTTGAAAGCTTCAAAAAGATTGTTGATGGAATGCAATTAGAATTTATTTGCTTGAGTTATCTTTATATATTACTGGATTTGATCACACTCCTTTTATGTTGTCCTGAAACATATACTTTGATCGAGTCAGGGTTATTTACACTTGGATTTATCTCGATCTTCTGTAATACATTGCCCTCGTCGTTCTATTATTTCATAATATCAATCTTTAGTATCTGTATTCTGTCATCTTAGTTTCTAATGGCATGTACCAAGAGATAAGAGTAAAATGTGAAAGTTTGGGATTAGACACTAGACAAAACAGGGGCTTTTAGACCTTCTATAAGTGTTATCCTAAAAATGTTTAGAAGTGTATGACCGGTTTACGACCCATATATGACTTATTACAACTTGTATGATCATTGGAACAATTTAGAACTCTGTTAAACCCAATATGACCCATTTACTACCCATATATGATTTGATTGACTCATGTAAACCCAATATGACCTGTTACTACTCATTTAAATCCAATATGACCCGTTACTACTTATTTCAACTCATTTTAATTGAATAAGACTCCTATGACCCATTAGTATCCATTACAACTCATTTCAACCAAATAAAGGCCCGTATGACACGTTAGTACTTAGGGTAACTAATTTCTACACAATCTGAATCATTATGGGTCGGATAACACTCGATAAGACCAAATAAGACTTAATATGATCTATTAATTAAGACTCATATACCCATATGTACTTATTACAACTCTTTTCAATATGAACCATTACACCATATTACTACCCAAATATCACCCATTCATACCGAGTATGATTTATTCAAGCTAATATGATCAAATAACATCGACCCATGATAACTTGTATGACCCATTAGTACTATTTTCTCCGGCCATACTCACACTCATATATATATATATAATGTGCGTAAATATGCACATGTATACAGCTTAAGCATATGAGTTCGCCAGGGGAGTAAATCCATGTAGAAGACTAGCTTCCCAAACCTTGTCAATGTTGAACATCTCAGTTCCATATTCATTCACATTCCATCCTCCCAATGCATGTAGTATCCCAGCAATTCTCCATGCACTCATAACCCTTCTTGGTAACCAATTCTGAGCATAAACAAGTTATATTAGTATCTCTAGACGTTGCATTAAATACGGTAGTGGATTGATCTAGCGTTCTTATTCGACGTTGCATTATACACGTTATTGATTGAACTTATTATACTAACCTCACAAGAATCTACATTCTGAAGGGATTTAGGAGTCAACATTGCTGGGGTGATGTAGTAAAAGCAATCCTTGCGCACTTTCTTTGGAGGGAATTGGGAGTAGGGTATAATAAGGGTTCCCTTTGATGCGTTTAGTTGTTCTTCTTTGCTTAATCCATCTCCAGCCAACCAAGTCTTCTGAAAAATCAATTGATTCCATTCATACACACAAGAAAGAAGCTAGATTTAACTATGGTAGTTTATTTTGAATTATAAAGGCACCAAACTCACTTTAATTCACGAAACAAATGTATAGAACTAATCTCCCAAAAAAAAAAGTATAGAAGCACAAGCAAATAAGCATATAATGGATCTATGTGCCATAAGCATGAGCTTCCTGTTTTGTCTTAGTTTGAGAACTAATCTCCCAAAATATATATTACGAAGAACACATGTTCAAAAAATTGTAGGGTAAATTACATATTTGGTCCGATAATAATTTCACTCTCGGTCCCCAAACTTATTTATTACACAAGGAATCCTCACTAAACTCTACTTTTTATATTAAGAGTCCATGTGAAAAAACAAAAATATCCTTTAACCTTTTACTTGAAAACATCATAATACACCTATCCCATTTTTTATTTCTCTTAATTCTAAATTATTATTATCATTATTATGACTATTATTATTATTATACCCAAACCAACCCCCTCACTCTCTCTCACTCACTCTCTCTCTATCTTGATCTCACTCACTCTCTCTCTCTATCTTGACCCTTTCTCCTACCACCATCACCACCATCCTCTCTCTCTAATCACCCTCCCCCCACCCGTATCACCCGGTCTAAAACCACCATCGTCACATAAGACTGCAACCACCATTGCTGCATCACCATCTCCTACGACCACCATGCCGGATGTCATGCACGATTATAGGTTTCAATCTCTTTGTGTCACCACCGCATCACCACCTCCTGACTCTATGTGTGTGCCACCACCCCATATCACCGCCCCTCACCTCTCTCTTCACTTTCCTCTGACAACCAAAAGACCTTTGAAAAGCTTAGGGTTCACTCTTCTCACCATGATAAGGGGAATATGGATCCATGGTCTTTTGTGGCATATGAGATGACTGATATGCAAAAATTTAATCTAGGGTTTTCTGCGGTTCGAAGATTGGAGGATTTGAAGTCTGCTAAGGGGGTTATATATCAAGACCGAGGGGGAAGCAAGGTCCAATGTAATGGCCTTGTTGTCGATAGAAAGGATTTGGGATCATTTGGAGTCTGATTTTGATTTTGGTACTTGTGTTCTTGATTTTTGGTAATAGGTGTAGAAGGTGATGTTCTCTATGGTTTTCAAATTTTTAGTGGTTGTAGACGATAGTGGTTTTTGGTGGTGGTAGAAGGTGGTGGGTGGTGTTCATCGGAGGTAGAGAGAGGTTAAGTGTGATGGTATTAATTTATAATAATAATAATAGTAATAATAATAATAGTAATAATAATAATAACAATAATAAATAACTAATAATAATGACTTATTTATGAATATATCCTAAAGAAAAATGAACAAAAAAGAGGCTAAACCGTATTTTTCATCTTTTCAACTGTATCACTGTCACAACTCACAAATATAACAAATTCCAAACAGTAGGGACGTCTAGCATAATACATAAAGTTTATGGACCGAGAGTGATATAAATAACAAACCACATGGACAAAATGTGTAATTTACTTAAAAATGTGGTTTCGAAATTGAGGTTAGGTAAATAACATATGTTTTGACATAATGATAAGTCGATATCAAACTTGTGCTACCTCTAATGGTGGAAGAAGACACATAGGTGGTATAAATCATGTGTTCCAGCACAAGTACTATTCAACTGGGGTGGTTGTGATCAAATTCATTAATTTACCTGGTGCGAGTATGTTCTCGAGAGAACTAATTTCTCGTGATCGTTGGTCGGTTCAAGCTCTGATTTAAGTTTCAAGTAATCGTTCTCTCGTGATGTGGCAACCTATCAGTAGAGAGAGGATCGATAGTTAGATATCGATCCCCGAAGTGATGGTTTATCCATGTATATAAAACTATATATTAACATAATAACTTAGAGATAGAGAGTTATATATATATATATATATATATATATACACACACACACTCGCACGCGCTTTATGAAACTACCTGAATGCCTCTGCGGCATAGTGCTATGGCAAGGGAGTAAGCAACCTTGTTAAAGTTGCCTCTTAAAGCAACTTCAGTTGTGCTTTTGGGAATGCTATTAAGTATCACAGCAACTGCTAAGCTACTCCCATCTACCAACTTCACTTTCAGTGTTGGATTTTTTCTTATGTACATCTCTCCATTTCCATTTAGCTCCTGCCCCTACAAAATTCTCACAACATATATAAAATAATTAAAATAACAATCAGTTGCTCCTCCAAGCCTAAAACAAATTATTCAAGCACTTTCTCTTGCTAAGCTATGCAATGAGTTCATTTGATGATCATGAAAACAAGGTAGAATGTAAAATTCCCTTTGTTTACAGTGCTATGAGTGTCACTTCTTAATATACTGTCACATCAACTTTTTATTGCTCACCACTTAGATCTGTATAGTAGTAGTCACTCTCAATCACATCAAATTTTAAAACACATCTTATTTATTAATTTAACATTTATTTTATAATACTCAATAAAAATAAACTAAACTTTTAAAATAAAAGAATAACCTACATTTAATGAATAAATAATGATTTTCATGCTTAAATAAAAAAAAGAGTTTTAAATCAATTTTGAGGTCACCTTTTATGTCTAGTACTAAAAAAGATTTGAAAATTTGACACGTGTTAAAAGCTAAAAGCTTGGTAGGAAAAAGAAATCTGTAAATATCTCCCACCAAATGTATATACAAAATGGTTATTTAAGCCGTGTACTTCGGTCTACCATCCGCACACACAAAAGAAAAAAAAATTCTTTGAATATCAAAGCATGAACAGCCCCCATCGTTGTTGGCCACACCACCATGGTGTGGTGGCACCTCCCACCATAGTGTGGTGGGGTTTCATCGACACCATATTGACCACCCACTCCGACCTTTAGACCTCTTAGTGTTCAAGAAAGTCTAAGATTCTTATCATTTCGTATATCATATATTCATATGCTAGTTAATTTAGTGTAATACACATGATTTTAGCTAGACTTGGTAAATGAGTTTTAGCGGGTATGGAATGCAAATTCGTTCCAGTTTGAAGTCCTAGACCTAAAACAACGGAGGTCAAAGTCACACCCTCTCGTGAGGTCCTGGGGACAACGCACCTATAACGCAATGACAGAATGAATGTGGATCTGATGTTTCAAATTTGATTATTGCTTAGTGCAGTGGCACTCACCGAAGAAGTTGACCCATTACATATATAATTGTTTTCTATCTAGCAGTTAACCGTTAAATAACCAATTTGATGGCTGTTTGAACCATATTTAGTGTATAAACAGAATAAACCAACATGTATTTAAAGGATGTTATAAAACACGACTTCTAGATTATCCCTAATTGAGATACGTGATACACGAATACGAATTAAATTATCAATTTAGGAAATTGATTCGTATATGATTTAAAATTATCCGGGAAATTTGTTATTAATTCTCATACCTTTATGGATACTCCTAACATTAGAACGTTCAAATGTAAAAGAAAAGTGTCTACTATACGTACAAATGACTAGGTGTTGGAAATGTTTCTATAATTTTCACATGT
This sequence comes from Drosophyllum lusitanicum, assembly GCA_032274825.1. Lineage (NCBI taxonomy): Eukaryota > Viridiplantae > Streptophyta > Magnoliopsida > Caryophyllales > Drosophyllaceae > Drosophyllum > Drosophyllum lusitanicum. The sequence continues at coordinate 3,361 of JAUEJL010061264.1, read as the reverse complement.
AATATTTTATGGTTTAAGAAAGTCTAAGAAACTCCTTATCTAGTATGTATCATTCATATATAATAGGGTGTCTACTATGTGTATAAAAGAGTTACACTACAAGAAAAATATATGTCCTTTAGAGATCGAAAAATGATCTCTAAAAGGCGATTCTGAAGAATTACCAACCAAACATTTCGGTTTAAAACAACATGATCACTAACTACCAATGATTTTCACCGGGGATTTTTTAATGCTTTTCAAATTCAACAAAAAAAGGTTATAAGATACTTTTTCCAAACAAAGACATACATACCTGGTTTAGTAGGCCTAAACTTAACACCTTGGCTCCTTTTGCATCAGCCTCCACTAGAGCTTCCTCAATGATGCCATTTATAGTCTCTCTTTGTGTTTCCATGGAGTACTATATATGAACAAGATTACTCAAATTACATTAATTTCCATTTAATTATTTAGAGAAAGAACAAATTAAATTAGAATTAGTGCAAACCATTATCCTGTACTTAGGGATAACCCAACTTTGCATCTTGAGGGTTTTGAAGACATTTCTTTCTACCACAAAACTAGTCTTTCCATAAATCCAAACAACCATCATAGAGAAAATGGTTACGGGCCATAGCATCCACAAGTACCATTCACAATAAGTATGCGGTTTAGAAGCCAAGGATGGGAACCCAAGCCTCGTATGATAGATGGATTCAGGTGTCGTTAGATGCGTTAAAAATACCATATCTGGAGAATCTTCTTCTCGATTTAGGGACTTCTCTCGCAATGTATCTGTGTCTATGTCCACAGTCCCATACACATAATCATACAATGGCACAAAAAGCGAATAATTTGTACGAAATCGAGTGTGATGCAAAGCGTGAAACCTGCGTAAAAATGGAATATTAATAATATAGTAATTATAACCATAGCAGAAATAATCAAAACAGAGATGAAAGCGAAGAGCAAATTGTTAGGATATAACTTGAAGTTGCTTGGAGGATATTTGAAACTGAAAAAATAAGGTACTCGGTGTGAAGACATCGAAGATTGAAGTTTGGGGTTTTCTCAGAGGCTCCACGTCGTGGACCCTTGCTCCAAGGTGTGGAGTAGGTTACTTCAGCCCAAAGTCTCAATTTTGATCTTGTGTGTGGCGGCAACTTTTCTAATTTTGTTAAATTAGGTTTTCCTAATTAAAAATTAAGGCTACTTGTTTAGTTATAAATACCAAAGGGTTCAGTTATATGTACATCTAAACACTCTCAGTTAATAAAGAAGTCTGTCATGTATCATGCCCGTAGACGTAGGTCATTACTCTAATCAAACCATGTTATATCTTTGTATTTGTTTGTCATGTTTGTTATCCGCATTCTTTTAATGTTTCAACGATGTTTCGATCCTTACCCAATTGTCATCAAACAAAACATTCATTGTAACACATGAACTAAGGTCGAGGAAAAATCACGTCAAACTGTAAACACAATCGCATAATCAAGATCTTACGTTGGAGTATACATGAAGTACTTAAGAGGAGGGAACATGGAGAATACTTTCTCGGGTATGAATTCAAAGTTAAAATGGCCAATGTAGTTCATTAGATCAATGTAGATTGTGTACAGAGCAAGAGCGGCAATGGATGCAGTCTTGGTCCAAAAAACGGCCACAACCGGTATGAAGAAAAGTGAGAAGTAGACTAGATGCTCTGCAAATGGATGATTGACAGCTGCCACAAAAAAAACAACCTAATTAGTACGTAGATCAAACTTTTTGACATAAAATTTTGGTTGTCGAAACCAACATAACTAAATTTGTATAACCTATTTATAGAAACTTGAGCATGCAAGAAATTTGATGTGTACGTGAATTTCATATGTAGTTCCATTGTTTAATTGATAATTTAGATGTAAAAAATCAAAAGGCCTTTATCAACATCAAAGGTGTCATATATATGTGTATATACGATGTTTTACATGGCTTATGGATAGTGGATGTATGAGTCACATGACACCTAAGTAATCATTCTTCACTAGTCTTGACACAACAATCAACACCTCAATAAAGTTGGGAAATAGATATTTTGCTCAAGCCAAGGGTAG
>JAUEJL010061253.1:0-18416 GCA_032274825.1 Drosophyllum lusitanicum | reverse complement strand
AGAATTTGGTTAATTATGATATTTTAAAATATTATAAAAGGTAAATATGATATTTGTAAATTAAGGTGGGCAAATACAATTTTATATGATTTAATAAGGCATATATGAAATTATCTATAATAATTTTGACTCTAAAAAGTCAAAATTGATTTTTTGATTTTAAGTGAATAAATAGTCAAGATTAAATATTTATTTAAATGAATGATTTAGATCGTATAATAAATTTTATCAAATAGTTTTTTTTTATATTAGAAGATTAATATGACCTTTTTATTTATACTTAATTACAAAAAAATAAAATAGGCTTAGATTTAGTTATGGTATACTAGTTTTTAAATTGTAAAAAAGGAAGGGAAGGGAAATATGATTTGACAAGTACATGATATTTATTATAAATAACCCAGATTACATACCATAATCTTGATCTTTTTTAATAAGTTAGCATTAAATTTCTTGTCTTTTACGGGCTAAACACCTTATTCAATGGGATTTCAATTCCATTTTATTCGCTTTTACCAAACAAAAACCAATCTAACCCATATTCAAATTCCTATTTTTCTTCTTCTTTTTATTTTTCATTCTACCAACTTAACAACTCACTGGGAGAATGCTATGACTTGGCATTTCATCCAACTGTCAAAAAAACATTCAATCCGTGTCGTATTCTAGACTTTCAGATGATTAGCAAAGGAGAGGTTTTTGTATTACTATGAAATAAATATTTTCTTAAGTCTTAAACTAATAATAAAACTGTGAATAAATGTAAATGTTGCGCCACTTAATATTATTTTATTTTTATGTATTTGTGAAATAAATAAATATCTTACTCGATCCCACAAAATTATAGCAAAATCTGGATTTCTATTCATCTATAAATTCTCCACTCAATCGTCGTCTCCCCAGCATCTTTACCACAACCATTCAGCCACCGTCACACGACGGCACACGGAGGTGCAGAAAAGTTATAAATCGTCAATGAAATGATATTATTCTTGTTTCTTCATCGATACATTCAACTAATAATCAACAATCCTCACCATGATAATCGTCAACTTCAAGATCATAATCATCTCCTTCATGGCCACATGATCTAACCAAATTAACCAATCCCTTCTCCGGCCATATTCATCAGAACCCACATTCATCCACCACCATCATCGTCATCAGTGCCACGCACGCCTGGTCAGCAATTACAGAAACCAAAATCAACCAGCCAGTAAGAAAACACCATACAATTAAACAAACATCCCTATATATATATAATAATTATATGTATGTATATATAGAGAGAAAGAGGACGGGGAGAGTGTGTGTGTAACAAACCCATAATTTCGTCCAAAAATCAAACGAACCCGCCCAAAAAAATTGCTCACTCTCGTACCCACTCTCATGTATTGTGAATGCTAAATGCCACCATTTTCATCATCATCATCATCATCATCATCATTGCTTCACCTTTTTCCCTTCATTTTTTGATATTCAGGTTGATTCATATGGAATACACTACAACCGCCGCCGCCAACACCCTTCGTCGCCACCCAGAAATTATCGTCATCATGGGTCCAACCGGAGCAGGCAAATCTCGTCTCTCAATCGACCTCGCAACTCGATTCTTTTCGAACTCAGAGATCATCAACTCCGATAAAATGCAGTGCTACTGTGGACTCGACATTACCACCAACAAAATCACAATACAAGAACAGCGCGGCGTCCCTCACCACCTCCTCGGAGTATTTGACCCGATTCAATCAGTAGTCAAACCACACGATTTCCGAAAACTCGCATCGGAAACCATCTCCGATATAATATCCCGCCGTCGGTTGCCGATTGTAGTCGGTGGCTCAAACTCTTTCATCTACTCCTTGATTGCAAAACAATTCGACCCGAAATCAGATGTATTCAACGGACCCAACCCGGACCCGGTCATATCGGAACTGCAGTACAGATGTTGCTTTATTTGGATTGACGTCTGTTTGCCGGTTCTGAACCAGTATTTATCCAAACGGGTTGAGGAGATGCTGGATTCGGGTATGTTGGAGGAGTTATCGGAGTTTTTCGGGACGGGCGATTACTTACGGGTGAAGCGAAACGGCTTGTTACAGGCGATCGGAGTTCCAGAATTTGAGAGGTATTTCAGCATCTCCGGCGATAGAGCGGATTCCGAGGAGGTGTACAATGAAGCGGTGAGGAGGATCAAGGACAACACGTGTCAGTTAGCAAAGAGACAGGTGGGTAAGATCCTACGGTTGAAGGACGCCGGGTGGGATATAAAGAGAATCGATGCAACGGCGGCGTTTAGGGCAATGATGGCAGCGGATTCAGGCGGAGTAAGGGTGGCGGAAATATGGGAGAAGGAAGTTGTGGAAACAAGCGTAGAGATCGTGAAGCAATTCTTGAAGGAGTAGGTTTTCCAGCTATATCCAGCTTTTATTTTTTTTATTTTTATTTGATTTATTTTTATGTAATTTTTGGAGATTGTAAAAGTTTTATTTTTGGATAATTACAGGGGTGAAGGGGTTGGCTAGGTCAGGTTCGGACATGGGTCAGAGCCTATGTAACCACGTGGCTCGTGAGGGAAAGCCTGAGTCGCCAAGTTTTGAAGGAATAGGACATCTTTTTTACCTCATTCATATTCAACAAATTTTTATTTTTATTTTCGCCTATTTGTACATTGATTAAGTTACATCTTTAGTCTATGTGATATAGTATTTATCAATGCGTGCATAGGGTTTGTCATTTTAGTTAACCCGAATATAATATCGGTATCATATTATTTTTTTTCCTTTCTTTTTTTAACATAAACGTCTAATATAGTCTAACACAAACTAACTAATAATTTTTATTTTATTTTATTATATTTATTAAAAGAAAGAAAGAGAGAAGAGAGAAGAGAGAAGAGAGAAGAGAGAAGAGAGAGAGAAGTTGCTCGGGTTGGTGAACCCAAATGAAAGAAAAATCTGTGAACCCAAAACATGCGTGTGGGTGTTTGAAGCTAACAATAAACCCGAAGATAAAGCCGAGACCTCACCCGAGGGTCGTATGCAAGGTCTTATGGTTCTCAAACTTTATTTATTATGCTAAAATTTCTTTTTTATCTTTTACATTTTATTGTACCTATCGTACTTACACATTAAAAAGATTATAATACCCTTCAAATTTTATTTTATTCTTTTCTATTTAGCTTTTATTCAATTAAATATTAGTAGTAAACAATTAAAAATAAATTAAATAGCTTAAATACCCATTATGATATATGAGTTCGTTTAAAAAATATCAAACATTAATAAAAATATATTAAATAGTTATAAAACACAAAGAAAATGAGAATTAAAATATGACGGTTGACTACAACACTTGGACCACTTATGCAAACGTCAATGCGAAGAGGAGGCCGGACAGATGTGAAGGTAGAAATGTGGTATCATGATACGAAGAGATGTGATTGTATTTGTTGTACAAGTCACTAATCGTTATTATTACAATTAGAGTACTATTAGGTTAAACATTTTTTGGTTATAAATAAAAAAATTCAAAATGATTATAAAATATTTTAAAATGATAAAACTAAAAATTTGGTTAAATGCGATATTTTGAAATATTATAAAAGATAAATATGATATTTGTAAATTAAGTTGCACAAATACGATATTTTAGAGTTTAAGAAGGACATATATGAAATTATCTCTAATAATATTGATTTAAATTAAAGTTAAAATTAAATTCAATTTTAATCAAGAAAAGTCAAAATTAGATTTTAATTTTTATTAAAATGAACTGTTAAGATTAATAATTAAAAGTTTTATCTAAATTTAATAGGTAGAATTATTTAATAAACTTTATAGAAGTTAGTCTTTTATTTATATTAGAAGATTATCAAATTATTATAATTAATAAACCATTTATATCTTAGCTCTCTAGGGGCGTCCAAAAAACCGAACCGAATCAAATTCGGGTTAATTGGTTTTCAGGTGACTAATTTGGGTAACCCGATTAAAAGTAACCTTATTCGGGTCGGTGACGGTTAGAAAAAAAGTTCTTCGGGTGACCCGATTAAGAATTTTAAGTTTTTTTATTACTTATATATTTTAACTAATAAGATATATATGGCCCATATGTTAAATACGCATCATATAAGAGTTTAACTAATAAGATATGACGCATATATATTTCAAATAAATTAATGGAAATTGAAGCTTGGATGATCATGTAAACTTGTTGAATTGCATCGCATAAGGCCATAACTCCATAAGGGTTTAGCCGTATGGTACTTCAAATATTAATAAAATACCATGTTAATAATCTTTATTATAAAGTTAATAACACAAGTAACAAAATAAAATAACCCTATTGTCTAGTAAAAACAAGTTAAATACTATCATTATATCATGATTTATGTATTCCTAGTTTAACGAAAGTAAGTTAAGAGACAAGATAAAAACACACATAGTCAAAATATAATAAAATACAATGTTAATAACCTTTATTATGAAGTTAGTAGCACAAGTAACAAAATAAAATAAGCCTATTGTCTAATATCACAATGATTGAAACATAAAGTGCCAAACAACAAATTCTTAATCAGTTCAACTTGAATAACCCGAAACCCGAACTAACCGAAAACCGAATAACCCGATTCTTATTCAGATCGGTTATCGGGTAATATATTATTACCTCAATCCCGAATAGCCAGAAACCCGAATAACCCAACCGAAGAACACCTCTATAGCTCTCCCAACAACTTCTACCATGCCCCAACATCTGCCACCACCCGCTTCTCCGTCTACCACCTCCAGTTCTAACTTAGCTGGTCACCAAGAATCAAGCATCCAAAATCACCTCCGGCCACTAAGAATCACACACTCAAAACCCAAAATCGAAAACAGAGACAACGTTGAACCAGGGGGCGATAAAACCTCCGGCCACCAAGAATCGTAGACCTCATTATCACCTCTGGTCACCAAGATTCACCACCTTCAACCACCCTCAAATCAAAGCAAGATCAAGAACAAGATGTAAAAATTGCAAATCAAGAATAAGATCCGAAATGCGAGAGAGAGAGAACGTCGATTGAAAAAATCCTAATAGCATAAACAAACCCTAATTTGAAATGCGGTTGTGGTGGCGATAATACGACGATGTTGATCATGCGGCGGTGGCGGTGTTGAAGTTCATACATAAAAAACCCTTTTAGAGGAGGTCTATGCAGCAGTGAAGAAAATAGGAGGGAGGGTGATTGTGGTGGTCTACGGCGTTGGATAGGGCCGAGGGAGAGAGAAAGAACGAGAGAGTTAGGGGTAAAGGTGTCATAGGCGATAGTGATGCGACGAGGGGAGGTGGTTTGTGGCGGTGGTGGTCTTTGCCGGTGAGGGAGAATGGTGAGTAGCGGTGATCGTCGCCGGTTTAAAATGAAGTGGAGGGGGAGCTGTAAGGTAGAAGAAGAGGGAAGTGGGGGAGAGGATTTAGGTATGTATATTAATATTATTTTAAAGTTATAAAAATATATTAAAATAATTTTCTATTAAGAAATCCATAAAAAAGGAGATGAGGGTATTTTAGTATTTTCAAGTGTACAAACAAGAGTACTTTGGTCTTTTTAACTGCAATAAGAACAATCAGTGTTACAAAATACAAGCAGTATGGACTTTAAGGGTGACAAATGAAGTTTAGGGATCACCAATGTAATAAGTGGTATATCATAGGGGCCAAACGTATCATTTACACTTTGTACGTTTGTGACCTGGGTTTTAGTTTTTACAGAATTATAAAATATTGATTGCCTTTTAATGACTATACGTACTATTTCAATTTATGAGAAATGCTTGTCAAATTCTGTTGGGTTTATGGGGCTCATTGTTCCCTCGAGCCGGTCAAATCCGCGACTCTTAAACCCACCGCTCATGTAGCAATGCAGGAGCATCCTACATCGTTGAGGCAAGGGGGATTCTTCCTCCTTATAAGGAGGGGGATCTTACTCCTACCATATGACGCGTTTTAAAGCCGTGAGGAGCAACCCAAAACGGACAATATCGTTGGTTGGTTCTATGGTTGCGATCCTAACAAATTCCAAAAAGAAAACGTTGAGTTTAGTTTCCATAAAGAAAATGTAAAATTGAAATGAATCTGAAAAATAAATCTTATTTTATATCTTATTGCAATAGAACTCCCACGTTTTTATCCCAAAGATCAAGTGTCAAGATGAATGACATGCAGTATTTGTATAGAGTCCAGAAGGTATCTATCACACGTGTGTTGGAATGTAATTATATCCGAGCGGTATTAGCATACGCGCGTGAAATACAAATTGGTAATTAGCATATTTTGTTGAGTAATTTACAACTTTGTTCCTTGTTTTTGTTAGAGCTTACGGAGTAAGTTAATGATAGAGCCATTTTAAGGCCATCATGAGCTCTTGTTCCAGTGATGCTATTGCGAGCTCCTCGTGATCAAGTCGTGAAAGTGTGGCTCGTGACCCGAACGACGAGGGAAAACAACGAGGCAATGCTTTCTTTTTTCTTTTTCCAACCTAAACTAACATATAGTTCTTGGGGCAACGGCTATTTTTGTAACATGTATATACTGTTGGGTTAATCGGTTCGTTTAATCGGGTTGAAAGCTTACGTTACTATCTACGTATGCATGGCTGAAATATTAGTTTAATTTAATTAATAAGTGTTTAGTATTTTATTTTATACTTGCTTTATTTAATGGTAGATTAAATAAGAGACTAGAAGAGTAAGTAAAAGTCTTGACTGATTCACGTGTACGTTGGAGGATTTTCTGGTGCACGTTGGTGAAGAGTGGAGTAGAGATGCCGGTTCTTTAGGACTAAATTGACTTTTTATTTGCTTGTTTTGCATGTATCCAGTCATCAATTAACGTCTGTTTTTGTGTGGCTATATATAGCCATCTAACTATCAATGAAAGTGTGGCTATTTTTTATGTTTCTTAAATTCCCGGTATATACATATATTCCCATATCCCAAAAGAGAGTTATATATCTTCTATAAAATTCATTCACGTATATATTTGTGAGCTACAAATCACGTTTTAAGGCTTTTGAACCAACAATGCTCACGTAAGCAAATACTTGCAAGCACTTCCTGTGTTGATCTTGGACTGTTTTTAACCATATATCAAGCGGTATACACATGCATGTTGGTGATTTTAGTGACATCAAACCATTTACTAAGATTAGGATTAATATGAGACAAGTCAAAATTAGACTTGGCTATAATTCAAGCATAGAGGTGTGATTGCACGCTCGGATAACTTAAGTTGATCTAGAGAATGCAGGGTTCCGGCCTGAGCAGCCCCCAAATGGGGTTCCAAGGGGCAACGTCTTAGGCGGGGTCAAGAGGGGTTCCGTTGGCCGGTCAGTGGGCGAGGTCAAGAGGGGTCCACCTTGTGGGGTGTGGGGCAACGTCTTAACCAAACACCTGAACACCTTGTGGGAACGGACACGACAACCGTAAAAATAACCTACTTAACTGTCGGAGTGTGGGTGACTATATAAGACTTCATCCGATATATTGCAAATACTATGTCAGATTTTTTTCTTTAAAGGAACATAAACAATCAAGGTATTATATATGTAAAAAGTATTTTATACACTATTCTTAAAGTTATCAAAGTAATATTAATATTTTTAATCTAACATTAATGTATCTCATCTTAAAACACGACAATGAAAATGTAAAATGCTCCATTTACATATTTGGCTAAATATCGTTTTCCGAGAGACATATACGATCTGTCGGTTGAGAATATATATTCCCTTCAATATTGCTTTCCTCATTGTGACGCTAATTTTAAAATTACGGGAGTTGCTTCCTAATCAACAAAATTCATAAATACATAACAGGTACAAACATTTAACAGCACATGATACAAGTTAATAATACATAGATTGTTGTGTACGAATAATCATCCGAAAATTAAGTGTTACTATATATGTTAAGCGAAAAGTTAAATGTTATTAATTAGAATTGTACCTGCGCAAAATAGATTTGTTATATATCCTTGTATTAAATTTTTCTATTTATCCTTTTATTCATTATATCAATACAAGTGTTAAAATAATGAAAAAAACCATAAAATTCAATCTAGTTTCCAACTTAAATGCTAATCTGAACGATTTTATTTAAATTCCTTTACTTTTATTGTAATTGGCCAAATCAAAATAGAAGCATCTTTTTTCCGGACCGGTATATATATACCATAGAGAATAATGTTTAATATAGTCCATATTTAATTCATAGTCTTAAGGGACTAATTTTAGTCTTTTAATCAATGACATTAATGGTCCAGATTGCATTTTAAAAATTTGGGTGGAGTGACATTTTCGTAATTCACGTGTGATGATTTTTCAAATCACATATGATTATATACTGAAACACCTGTGATTGAATATTAAAACTTTTGAACTATATTTTTTACATAGACTTTATTGAACACAACTCATACCATAGAATTAGATATTATTATTGTTCTTAAATTGTAAGGGTGAATATATAATTTTGGTCTAAATTTTAAAACTCCGATGGCCTGCTAGTTATAAGACTGAATTGTTGTTTGTCTGGTTCAAGACTTTGGGCTTTCAACCTAGCAAAATTTGGGTACCCGTCCGACCCGGTCCAAATCTCGTAAAACCCAATCATACCTAGACTGAATCGATGTAATTTTTTCCAATCTGAATATGCCATATCTATACGATTTCGTAAAGATTGTGTCCATTGTCTGCTATCGATTGCTTCCTTTGCGTCGATTTTTAATCCAAGCAAAAGTTTAGGTACCACCTACACTTTCTGGATTTGCATCTTTTATATATATATATGGCATATGGCTGCCTGCCTCGATCACCTACACTTTTTTTTCCAATCTGAATATGCCATATATATACGATTTCTAGTGCTCCCTCAAAATAGCTATATATATATATATATATATGTATATATATACATACATACATGATACATACATACGAGGCACAACCCAATCTGTATCAATTTTAACCCAATCTGTATCAGAAGCAAAATAAAGATTGAAGTGCTTTGGGTGATCGAGGCAGGCAGCGATGGACTCTAGAATTAAGTATAATTAAAAGGATTCGAATGTTCAAATAAAATCTCAAAGTAGCTAGGTCGGTCGATTCAAAGTCAAAGGGAGGAGGGTTTAATTTGATTCTATTCTAGATAAACTGGAAGTGAAGTGGATTAATGATATTATTATATATGTTCGTTCACACAAAGGTAATTAAGAGATCGAGCATCCACTAATTACGTACGTTTTATTATGAATAAGTAAGATTTTTGAATAAAAAAGAGATACAAGTTAATAAGATTTTTGAAATTGTTTTTATATGAGTGGATAATTGTGTTTGTGTGAGACTATATTTTAAATGAATAAAAGGTTACGGTAAATTAGGAAAGAGAGTGGATGGTTAAAAATTTAATGGATGAGATTAATTTAAATAGAATGAAAGGTCAACATGTTCTTTTAATTGAAATTTAAGAACACTTAAAATTAAGGAGGAAAGAGAATGTTAAATAGTCTATATAGTAGTATAGATATAGATATAATAAAATAATTCATTATTATAATTATTCATCACAATATTTTGGTTTGGTTTTATTTTGAAACGGTTGTATTTCGTCTTAATTTTTAATTAAAGCTCTCTTATGAATGAATTATCTTGTTTTAAAAAAAAATTAAGCAGAATTGGTTATATTAATTTGAGTATTAGACGATTTTACAAAAAAATTGTTACAATATTTAATGAATATTTCAATAAATAGTTACTAAATGAATAGATTAACCACAATCACAATAAAAAATAGCCTTAGAAACAGCCATTAGATATTTGGGTAATTTAATTAATTAATTAATTTTTTTATTAAAATAATTTTTGATTGTTTACATATGCTTCTTATTATAACAAGAAAAAAGATAATATTATATAACTTCCGGTCAATCATAAGATCGAACATGAAATTCAGGTCCCATTTTGTCAAAACGGTTCCTTTTAAGCGACGTTGAAAAGAAATCATCGACAGGTATGGTTGACGGAATTAGATGAAACTGAATATAAAGATATAAACTGTTGAAATTAGATTTAAGTGGGATATAATATTTATAAAAGGTTGAATAAAAAAGTAGTAAGGGTGTGTTTGGTGAAATAGGCTGGAGTTGTAGCTGATTAATTAATAATTCCAAGCCCAAGCTATAATCTACTTGAAAAGACTTTTATTTTTTGGGCTTATGAGGGCTTATGTTCTTAATAATTCCCTCAAGATTGTAACACCCGAACAGGACTAGAGGGCTGGGGATTAAGAAAACTATAATCCCAAACTCCTATAAAACCCCATAAGTCCGTTGCCGAACACACCCTAAGTGTCCAGAAAATGTAAATGACGTAACTGAATAGGTAAATATATTATAAATGCAATTGATTTCAGAAAAGGTATATTTGTAATTTGGGTTAAAAATGTGTAACACTTGTAACGTTTTGTTAATATTCCAATATGGTAAATTTTTTGTTACATTTCTGCCCATAAAACTTACAAAAAAAGTGTTATTGTGCCCATTTCATTGATTTTAACATGCTATAGTAAGTCATATTTTTCCCTCATCTTATAAGGTAAAAATATTATTTACAAGGATCTACAAAAAGAATTAGGTAAAATAATCATAAATGGAGGAAAAAATCAAGTGAGTGGCTGCTCTCTTTCCATGACACACTTAACAAATTGCAGGTGAAGAAAGTGTAAAGTGTTCGAAATGTATCCAACTTTATACCATTTACTAACGTGTGAATTAAACTTTAAAATTCTTATTGTGTATATATAACATTTAATTTGACGTTATTGTGTACATTAAACTTCATATTATATATATTAAACTTATACACTTTTTCTTTTTAATAATCAAAGTACATACAATAGCAACAAATAAAAAGTTTGATACACACAATAGAAATTTTTGAAGTTCAATGAACATAATAAGAAAATGTGCAATGTAAAAACAAATACATTTTGAAGAAAAATACCCGGTGAAGAAATGAGCATAATAAGACATTTTTGTAAACATTAATGGGCAGGTGTATAAAAAAACATCATGTATCATAATGAAACATTGAAAAAAAGTTATAGGTGTTATACATGTAACATCCTCAAACGTGTCTATTTGTGTGCGCCATTGGTACGTAAATTTAATTAAATGAATTAAATGAAAATATATATATAAGTATTAATAGAAAATATTGTATTGGGTAGTAAATGAGTTCCTAAAAATAATAATGAAAATAGATAAAAATGATAAAGTATTAAATGGTTTCAAACGAGGATTCCGAAAATATCTTCGTTAGTTGAAACGGATAAACAGGTGTTGTGTTGTATGCTGAAAAGGGGAACAAAATACCCCTTGTGGATAATTGAGAACCTAAAGTTGGTTCTTATGTTTTCCAAAGTCAGACAACACACACACACTCACTCACGACACACATACACACACACCTCGCTTCTTCTCTTTTGTTCTTGGCAAACTTGAAGAAAAACAAGAAGGAATCAACATCAAGGCTGGAATCAAGCAATAATCAAGTCCAAAATCTGTTTCTAATCTCCTCTTCATCATCGTCTTGCTCCTAGTAAGCTTTCTCCATCTTTGTTCTTGATTTTGGGTTTAGGTCAAAAACGGGTCAATTAGAAATTGACCAACAAAGCTTAGATTTTCATGTTCTAATCTGTTCTAAGATCATCTACAAGTTGTTTGGGACTCATATTATGAATTATAGATGTTGGTTTGATTTAATTTCTTGAATTTGACCAAATGGGTCATATATGGTGAATTGAAGATTCAAACTTGTATTTGATATTAAAGCATGTTATTTTTTATGTTTATGAACTCCTAATAGTGTCCCAAACCTTGTACATGTGCTGGAAATAATTATGAACAAGTTATATTGGGTTTGATGGGAAAATAGCAATGCAGAAACTGCAGAATCGCACAGGGACGATCTCACGGCACGAGCTTTAAAGGTTCGCGGCGCGAGCCTTGCTGCAGGTCATGGTTTGCTGTTTTTCAATGTTTTTTGGTACATGAGATGTTGTTGGGACATTTTTATCAGATTAAGTGATAGTTAGGGATTCAAAACCAGTATATTATTATATGTATGTGAGGTATGTAGTATTCTTGTCTAAAATGAAAATGAATGCATTTTAGGTGAATAAACAAACAAGGAGAGCCGAAACCAATTTAGTGTTTGCTTTAGACACTTAGGTGATACCGGCTTCCATGAGTTCAATAAAGATAAATTTGAGTGCAACTTGATTTGATGCCTGTCTGTATTCACTAGCTATTTATGGCTAATATTGTTGATGTTTTCCCTTTTCTAGATAAAGAATAGATAGGTCGGTGAGACGGGATTACATGATGATGTTTTTAAATATCTTTTGGGAAGGAACATGACATGTGGTATATGTTTAACGGTCGGCTTGGATAGAGTAACACCAATGATTTTGTTTGTCAAGTTTTTGTTTTGTAAATATGTTATATGCCAAACAAGTGTTTTGAAAACTGTAATAGTTTATAGGGTTTGTTTAAAATTCCGCTGCATAGCTATTACTTGCTTGAGAATCTGAATTAAATAACAGGACAGGTAAACACTCGATTTACAAACCGACCCACACAGTTTAAAAATTCATATTTTTACTGAAATTACTAATAGCAGAGGCGGTGTTACATATATGGCTATCCGGTTATGGAGATGCGCGTTAGAAACTCCTAAATGAAGCTCACAGATCTAGATTTTCTATTCACCCATGAGCTACCAAATTGTATAAAGACTTGAGGGTAGATTATTGGTGTTTGGGTATGAAAAGAGATGTAGCCGAACTTGCGGAGAAATGTCTTACATGCCTAAAAGTGAAAGTTGAACATCAGAAACCCTATGGGAAGTTATAGCCTTTAGAGATACCGATCTGGAAATGGGAAAACATTACGATGGACCTGATTACTAAGTTCCAAAACCCCACGAGATTATGATACGATATGGGTGATTGTAGACAGGTTAACTAAAAGTGCACATTTTATTCCCATTAGAGAGACTTATCCCTTAGAATGTTTAGCAGATGTATATGTGAAAGAGATTGTGTCTCGTCATGGCGCACCAGTCTCTATTGTATCAGACAGGGATACAATATTCACTTCCAGGTTTTGGAACAAGTTTCATACAGAGTTGGAAACTAAGCTTCATCTCAGTACAACCTATCATCCTCAGACTGATGGTCAGTGTGGAAGAAATATACAAACATTAAAAGACATGTTTCATGAGTGTGTTATTGATTTCGGTGGAAACTGGGCTGCATATCTGCTTTTGGCAGAGTTTTCATATAACAACGGTCAACCATTCCAGCATTAGGATGCCACCGTATGAAATGATGTATGGTAGAAAAAGCCGAACTCCAGTGTGTTGGGGCGAGGTGGGTCAGAAAGAGCTAGGTAGTACAGAGGTGGTACATCAAATGACAGAACAGATTCAGCAGATACGAGATAGATTGTTAGCTGCTCAGAGTAGACAGAAGAGTTATGCAGATAAACTGAGATCACCACTTGAATTCCAGGTGGGGGACTACGTATTATTAAAAGTGTCATCGTAGAAAGACGTGATTAGATTCCGAGAAAGAGAGAAACTAAGTCTTGATTTAATGGACTATTCAAAATTATTGCACATGTGGGAATGATTGCTTATAGACCAGAATTACCAGAAGAGTTGTCACAGATTCATAACACCTTCCATGTATTATGTCTCAGAAAGTGTTTAGCAGATGAGTCTGCAATTGCACCTTTAGAAGATGTTAGCATTGATGGTAAACTATATTATGTGGAGCAACCTATAGCTATATTAGAAAGAAAAATTAAGATCTTAAGTAATAAACAGATTGGACTGGTTAAGGTCCAATGGAAGCACAGAAAAGGATCAAATCACACGTGGGAACCTGAACATGAAATAATAAGTAATTTTCCATAACTCTTCAGCAGTTGATTTTAGGGACGAAATCATTTCAAGTGGGGAATAGTTGTAACACCCAGATTTTATTAGTTCTAATTAAATACAAGAAATATATGAGTGTTATATGTGTTATAAGTGATTATATGTGATAAGATGTGGTTATAAAACTAAAGGGGCCAAAACCGTCAAAACAAAACTTAAATAGTCAAGGGATCATTTATGCAATTATGGCAAACTTCATATATATATATATATATACACACACACACACACACACACATACATACTGACTTTCAAAGTCAAATAGTGTGCAAGAAAAACTCATTCACAGCTACATACATACGTGCTTCATGCTGGCCAATTTCACCTTCATTTAAGATCATGAAATCAGTGTGGTTAAGCTTCAAAAATTATCACCTTCATATTAGGATCATTGAGGTATGATTTGTTTTATGGTTTTCAAGCTTCAAACGGGTCAAGTATGGATTTAAGGATCAAAGCTTGTTATTTATGAGTTCTATGTTGTTTATGGTTGTTTGGGGGTGTAGTAAAACACCCCTATGCAGTTAGAAGTGTTAAAAATGAGTTTATATGGGTTTTTGGCTGAAAAACAGCAAGATAGTCGGCGAACTGTTGCCGAAACCAGAGAGGCACGGGAGTGCCTATGGAGGGTATGGTCGTGCCTGTGACCGTGACCGCCTTTGTTCATGAAGTCTGGGCGTTCTGGGGCACGGGCGTAACTATGTGAGGTACGGGCGTGTCTGATAAGCCCAAAATTAAAAGATTCGACTGGGCCTGAGTTGCAAGGCACGGGCGTGCCTTTAGAAAGCATGGACGTGCCCTTGCCCTGTTAAGTTGTTAGTTTCAGACCAGTAGCATGGATTTAACATTTATTATTTGTATTATACATGTAGAGACTAGTCATTGGCGTGTTCACTGAATCATAATCATGTGTGGACTGTTATAAATCTTACTTATTATAAGGTGAGTCTTCTAGACTATTATTCATATGTGCAGCATGTGTGTTATTACATTGAAATACAATCATGTATTCATTATATGTGTTATTTAGCATACTGCTATGTGTAGTAGTGTCTTAGAATTAGTACAGTACTGTGACTCAGATTGTTGCCCTGGGTCTAGAACCAGAGGCTAGCATGTTCATGATATGCATATGTTATCTATATGTGATTTTATACATGTGTTTATATGATTGACAGTCTGGTTTACTCATTAAGCTCTCGTAACTTATCATATACTATTTTTTTAAATTATTTTGCAGGACGCAGCAAGGACAAGGGCAAAGTTCCTGTTTGACTATATTTTTATAAACCTTCTAGAAATACTTAACGCCTGGTTTGTAAATGTTAAGTTTTTGGTACTAAACTTGTGATAGTATGTGTGTGTCTTTTGATACAGCAGGTTTTCAAACAGTTACGCTTCCGCTTTTGTGTAAAACTTTAAGATGTGAAATATTATGTGAGTTTTAATCTAAATGATCAGTTTTATAAATTGGGGCATTACAATAACATGAAACACTAATTTCATATACAACCTTTTTATAAAAAGTGTGAAGTAATAGTTTCAAACATTTGTGGAAGAGATAAGCAATTTAAAACAAAGATTTATAATCTAAAACATTAGTAAGAGTAATTAGAACATTTGATAAAAAAAAGTTGTTGCACAATTACGAGCACATCTATGGAGTCATCATCTGGATCCTCATTACAAGAATACATGAAAAGAGTAAATTAACTAAAATGAGCTATTATGCTGTTAAAAAAAAACTAAAATGAGCTAGAAAGCTCAGTGAGAAACTTAAACTATAACCGATTAAATATAAATAGTAAAACCATAACATTATAAATCTCATAATTTAATAATCATGAACGTGGCTATTTTCCCATGTCATAATTGTCTTCATGTTTATCATCCATATAGCATGTTAGGATTTCGACACTGGATACACCTAATCCACAATGTGAGTCTGTCTCTTAGCATGCACTCCTTTGACAAAATGACCTAACATGAACCCCGTTGCCACCCTAAAACATGAACCTTGCCCAAAGGCAACCAAATATTGGTGGTGACAAATTCAAATATACACCTAGATACCTAAAGCTACTAGCATCAAAGATAAGACCCTTATCATCTTCGTTCTTCATCTAATGATGACTATGTCATCATAGATGTATGATAGAACTCGACACTACTTAATCCTTAGTAACATATCCACATATACAAGTACTGAGTCTAGACGTATGCTCGCCTTTGGTGCAAGCACCAAGGCTATGAACATGAGGCACGACACCGAACATAACCATGATGCTGTTGTTTAAACAACAGTCCATACATAACAATCATACTGAAGACTAGATGACACTAAGATCGTATATTCTTTGTAATCACGATATGCATACTTTCTATTGCAATACACCTTTTCTACTTTATATTCATCTGTATTCATAATACCTTGTTTATCATTCAATTCCTAAAATGTATCTCCGTCCATAAGTATACTTATGGTTACCAAGAGTACTTAACTTTTTTAAGTCCTTGACTTATTACCATTATAATTTTATGTAGTTCTATTCACTTCTTTATAGAATATAATTATTATCATAACTAATGGTTTGTTCATAACATACTTAGTCTTATACTTATAGTAAATATTAGTACCATAGTGAACATGTTAATCTTAGAATCTGGTGTAATTCACTATATTGTTGTGACAGTCATCTAGAGTGTAGTTGTGTAAGAGACCTGATCTATATCTTGATACTTTGTAATCTTTTATGTTCATATACTTTTAAACAATCGACTATTAGTCATGTGTGTACAATCCTCTTTACTTTCTTGTATGTCTCTTGTATAATTACATGTTATAGGGAAGGGTTTATTTGAGAACCAATTTTATTACGAGTATCACGAAAACCGTTTGTGGCCATTGATCATAATTAACCAAAGGTTAATATTAAGTGTATCAAATATGTAATTATTTAAAAACACAGCCGTTATTTTCACTTTTCAAAAATGTTACAGGGGTATTTTAGGAAAATTGACTAAATAAAGGGGGACCACTTATGTAACACCGCCTTTGAAAACAGTGAAATTAGTAAAATTCGAGTTTTGAAACTGCGTGGGTCCCTTTATAAATAGAATATTTCCATAAACTGTTTGTTTAATCAACCAACCCCAAACAAGCAACAGAAATTTTAAACAAAAACTCTACTGACTAATACATATTTTAAACCCAGACTTGGCATATAATATAAACAACTCAAAATTGCCAAATCACAGGTGTTTGGTGTTACTCTTAACCACAACCGACCATTTAATAAAGTAAATAATAACAACAAGAAGTGTTCCACCAAAAGATATTTACAACTAACAGTAGACAACCCAATCTCACCAGGACACCCAATCCTTACCTGTAAAAGAGGAAAACAGAACAACATTAGCTATAAATAGCTAGTGAGCACAGACTAAGCACAAGTATCAATAAAGCGAGCAACAACATAGGAATAAACAATCAATGTTATCCTAACACAAGCGGGCTAGCATGTTTAGTTACAATAAGTTGTTAAGTTTCAACACTTAAAACAATCAACAAACAAAAGTCAAATCTACATTAGAGACTTGTTCATGATTCATTTTGATTTTCTTGAAAAATTTCAATACCATACTGCATACTACCTCATGGCAATGTTAACAAATCCAAGATCATGTTGCATCTTGGGTTTATTTTCTTCAAAATTTATTTTTTGTTGGAGAGTAGGTGATCGTGGATTTATTAAAATAAATTTCCACATGACAGAATGCACATTAAATATGTTAAAATATGTCTTGTAAGAGAAATTACTATTTAAGTTATCTTAATTATTTGTTTTATGATCCACAGTCAAGAAGACTTGTGCTTTCAAATGAGAGCTACTTACAAATAAGTTATCTTAATTATTTGTTTTTTGATTATGCTCTCTTCATTGGAACAAAATTAAAAACATAGCATTCAGCAGAACTAATATTTTACAAAACAAGCAATCAGATGACTTCATATGAGACAGAAAATTCGTTATAAATAGCTAATATGTAAATGAAATTTTCTATGATTTTTGAGGGATATTACCTTTTCTTTGCGACTGTTGGTGTGAGTTTGTGAACCTATTACAACAACATTATCTGGGAGCTTCACCAGCCAGTCTTTAAACATTGAATATGATTCTGAGCTCCCAACAATGGACTTCTCTGCATCTTTCATGAACAAAATGAAAGAAATATTCCTACTTTCACTGGATACAACCTGCCAGATAAAGAATACAATCATTTTATTTTAGAGCTATAAAAAAGAATAAAACTAATTTGAAAAGTAAAGCCTACCTCAAACAAGGTGCTGATTAGTAATTTATCCAAA
>JAUEJL010061242.1:0-18418 GCA_032274825.1 Drosophyllum lusitanicum | reverse complement strand
AACGCAATGGTGGACCGCTTTACAGCTCACCCACCGGAGCGGTTGATGTGTCTGGTACCCCAGTTTGGTGCATTGAGTCGGGTTCGCTACCCTGCGAGATATGTCGCCTTCTGACTACGCCAGCTCATCGCGAGATGCTAGGATAGAACTATTTTAGCATGATTGATGATATGTGATATGTTTATATTGATTGCATGCTATTTGGTACTCACGAGCTTTAAAAAGCTAACAGATACTCTCCCCTGCATGTGCAGGTGATCCTTAGGCTGTGAGCTCGGGTGCCTGCGGGTATCTACTTGTTTAATGGGGAACACTGTTTGTTAAATACTCTGATATTATAATGCATGTGTTTGTAATGGGATAATGGTTGGCCGGCTTAGTAACAGTAACACCAAATATTGTTTGTGACTACTTTTGGTTGTAAAATATTAGTCATGTGTTTTTATTCTGCTACGTATTTAAAAAGAAACCAGAATTAATGTTTTAAAAAGAAAAATTTGGTTCTCGAAATGACGGTGTTACATTCCGTCTGTAAGATACAAAAGGTGGGTTGCATAAGTACGGTACAGTTTAATTCTTTTGTAACATGGCTAACCGACAAAAGTTTGTGACAAATCGGGAACATATAGACACTTAGAGAGTTTGAGATTTGGAGATATTTCGATAGTTCCTCCATTTTTAACGTTCATTTTCTCTCCATTCGCCGTATGTATACATGATTTTATCGGTTTGGTTGTTGTAGAAAAATCCGATAAATCATGAGTCATTGTATTTGTTGCCCCACAATAAAAAATCCATGATAGGTCCCGATTTTTATTTTGAACCACATTTGCTAAACCCCTCACACTAGATCTCCTTCCATAATTTTTGAAGCTTTCTTCTATAAAATGAATAAAAGTGGCATTTTGTGAAATTTTAAATAGTTGAGGGGTTTTTATGTGATCAAAAAAAGAATAAAAAGGGGGGCTCGACTTACAACCCTTACCCCTTGTACCTGTCATCGAGAAAGAAGGGTTTTCTCCTTCTTGAGTTTCTGCCGTCGCCATCCCTCCAAAACCAGACGATTTCTTTCGATCAGAGCTCTTCTCATCGGAGGGATTTTTGCCTTTCTCTAAATCGGAGTTCTTGGTGCTCTTTTTGTGGCCATCGGCCCACCACTCAGGATAACCGATGAGTCGAAAACACTGGTCCTTGGTATGTCGAGTCATACCACAATGGTCGCATTTAAGGTGAGATCTCTCTTCTTTACTTGTTGGACCACTCCTCTTTCCTTCTTGCAGGCGATTTCTGTTTGTTATGAGGCCGACTCCTTCCATTTCGGTGGCAACGAGTCCTGCCCCTATGCCCTATACATCGTGGTTAGTTGCTCCCAGAAAGTTCTGGTGAGCGGCTTCCTTTCGAACAGTGGCGTATGTCGCTTCTGCCAAAGAAAGAGGTTCTAACCGGAGTATCTCTCTTTTAATAGACTCATACTTCCGGTTAAGTGCATTAAGAAACTGAAAATGTTTTTGCTCTGACCTGATTCTCGAATATGTTTTGATGTCTTCTGGGCATTTAATGAGACTTGGGTCGATTCGGTCTATTTCTCCCCAAATTCCTTGTAATATGATCCAAAATTCTTCCAAAGAACTATCGTTCTGTACTTCTGTTTAATGTCATTAGCCTTGACATGTAGGTTGAAGGTCTGTAATTTATCTCTTCCACTGCTGTATGTAACCACCGGTGCATCCCATAACGTTTTTGCAGTGGGGTACTCGGTTAGGTTACCTGCAATGTGGGTTCAATGTTCTGAATGAGCTATGAGAACACAATTAAATCTTATTGTTCCCATTGCTTGTAGACATCACTGTTTTGATCTGGAGGGTCTAAGGTCAGATGATAACAGGGCTTTGGATTTTCCGCCTATAGCAACTCGAATCATTCGAGTCCATAGTGCGTAGTTTTGACTATTCAGCTTAAGATTGATTTGAAGATTATCAGATAGCTTTGGGTTTTGGGTTTGGGAATTGAGACCATTCTTTAACAGATTGGCTAATTGCAGAGACAAATCAGTCTCTAAGTTGCTGTCTTCGGACATGGTAGCTTGGTTTGGATTCGAAAAAAGAACAGGCTATATGGTATATAATGAGCAAACCTGCTTTGATACCATGATAGAAAGAAGAAATTGTATTTTGTATTCTATTGATTGATAATTTACAAACCAGTAGCACCAACTATTTATACATGTTTTCAATACTCTAATCAAGGAAAAAGGATTTTGAAAAACTGTCAATTTTGAAGAATGGAAACCGAATATCTCCTCCTTAAAATATGGGATATGATGAGGATTGTCCAAGAATCTTGCTGATCCCAAATCTCTCTTCCTTTTAACACTAGCAGAAAGTGGTCATGTCTAAAACTCCGTTTTCTTGTACTGAATGCACAAATGAAGCCAAAAACATCTTTACTAATAGAATCTAGATTTTTATTGACATGTTAGTCACTAAAAGGCTTACATTTTGTAACAAGGGGACTTTGGGTATGTTTGGAGAAGTAGATGGCAGCCGAGCTATTAGCTAGAACGGGTAGCCAGAAGCTTTTATTTGTTAACGTCGATACAAAATAATTATAGTGATGACTAGAAACCGTGGTAGAGTAAACTTCCTCTTGGAGTATTAATAAATTATATATAAAACTAAAGAAATAATAGCATGATGTCCGCGCAATGCGGCGATAACAAATAACTTCTACTCCTTAACATGTCCATTTTCAAGAAGTAGGAAGCATGATATTTATGTAATACATGACGACAAATAATTTTCTTTTGGTGACATGTCTATATTTTTTATCTTTTTTCCATTTCCTTTACTTTTCTGTTCTCCATAATTTAAAAAAAGTTATGAAAATATTTTTCAATAATTAAGTTAATTTGTATGGCCATGACTTTCAAAAAAATTGTATTGATTTTGATTTTCTTAAATATGTAAAGTGTAGTTATTAAAATAGAATATAAGAATCTTATTAACTATATCTAATAGTTACTCAATTTAGTTTATAGGAGGGACAATTCAGTAATTTCAAAACACTTAAAATTTAAGAGTTTAAGCAAAAGTCCTAAATGTTTTATAATATAGTATAGATATATGATTATCAGTTTTCATAAATTATAGCCACCGTTAAAGTAAACTTCCTTTTGGAGTATTATTTTCACCATCTTAATTTAAATCGATCATAAGGAGTCGATCAAACATTAAAGTAAAATTCTTTTAAACTATTGATCATTTTTTCTGTTAATGGGAAACAAGATGAAGTGATAATGAGGGTGAAGGTTGAGGGGATGGAGGGGCACAAGTAGGGTCTTTGAGATCATGGTGGTGCCTCTAAGGTAGACACATATTTTGTCATTTTCTTATTTTATATAAATGGATTTTTACAAAAGTAAATAAATAAAGATATTACACACTATATATGTTTTATTCAAGATTTTAACCCTTAATCTTATAATATGATCACTTTAATACTTTTAGAACAAAGACAAATTGTTATAAATTATTTATATAAACTAGCTATTCTAACAAAAATGGAGTGGAGAGTGGGTGTAGTTGGCACAAGTTGAATGCATTCCATGTTTCTTCTTTTATAAGTAACAACCCCACTTTTTAGGGGCTTACATTGCATAAGTTCACCTCATTTTTCAAGGAAGGTTGATAAACCACTTGTGATACATACTACAAAAAAAATCACTAGTTGCAAATAAAATTATTAATACAACTACTTTTTATCTTTTAAATAAATATTTTAGTTATGAATAAGATTATTAATAGAACTACTTTCTTGATTTATTTTTCTATGTTTTCTCCTAAATATTGGTTAGGATGTAAATAAACGTTTTTTTTAATAATAATTAAATGAGTATGTATACAATTATACATGATATATTAACATAAATATAGACAAATATGTCATACGGTGTAACATTGTTACTCGTCAAGTCAACAATTTTTTTTTGTTTTCTTTCGACGGCCTTGCATAAACATATCTCTCCATATATTACGCAGGTAGATAGATCATTTGATCACATATCCACCCCCTAAGGCTAAGGTTAGAGTTTTTCCGAGGGCTTTTACATATATTCTCCTACTATTTCCTCTTGTATATCATCTTACTCGCAAGATCAACACACATGTCAAAATCAATGAATAAAACGAGGAAAGAGAATTAGTAGATTTCACATGTTATCTTCTAATGGGTACGAGGATAAAATAGAAAAAAATAATAGGAAAATATATCGTTTTTCATAAATCTTTGCTAGCTTTTGAAGCAAAAGTAATATTGGATATTGAAAATAATGAAGGTATCATTATTTCATCATAATGATTGATAGAAACAAGATTATTCTCTATGTAGAAAAGAAAAGCCCCACTCAACAGCATTCATTCATTTCCAACGAGAATCTCACAGGCTTAATTTCACTTCTCTTCCTATTTCTTGCAATTTCTTTGCTTTTTCAAAATTTAAAGAAAGTTGTCTTTTTAGTTAATGAATTCATTATATGCATAACAAGTTTTTTTTATGCGGTAAATTGTTGCGTCATTGGTCATTTAGTTAACGATCAGTTAGTGTTAACTTTGTCTTATGTAAAAGCAAAATAGTCATTTCATATATTTTTTAATTATGTTAAACCAATCAATCTTACTACAATTCACAACCACAAGATGAAGAGATTTTAACAGGTAATAAGTATGGTTGTCTTGTAAAAACAATATCATTGTTGATACAAAAGGGACCAAGTTCAAGGCCTAAAGAAAGACCATAGCTTCTTGTAGGATTGCTGCAGGCCACACTTCAAGTTGATGAACAAGAAGATTGAGGCTTACCCTATTCATCACAAAATTAAGTCTCTGGTTGACCTCACCATCTTCTTTCGGTTCCACTCTTGAATGAGCCGACTTCGATGTGAAAGCTTTGTGATTATATGAATATCATTTTGTTTCTTTATCCGCAGACTCAATTAAAAATCCAAATCACTCATAGTTAGACCCAAATAAGAATTAAAAAAAGGAAACTTAGAGCCATATACAGTAAAAGGAAGCCCCCATCAGGTATCTATAATGGAACCAAACCAATTATGGATGCCCTAAATCTCCTACGACCTTAATCGATGAAGATGGGGACCAATTCCATGAAAAGTCAACCAATAATTTCCTAGTTATAAACATGGGGACCAAATGGTGAAGAGAACCGGCGACAATTGTGGTATCGTGGCGGTCGATATGAAAGAAATTGGAGAGAGTAGAGTATGTGAGTTTGTATCTGTGAAAGAAAATGAGATCAGAAATGTGTAGTTGTTAGTCAAATTATCATCCGATTATAAATTTGATGATATAAAAGAATGGCTCAAAAGATAGTACAAGGTTGTGTAATTTAAAATTTTGTAAGTCTGTTACCAACATATACGTGTGTTCGTGAGTTAGACAGAAATCTTAGTGTGTTATAGAGATATAGCAATTAGTTTATGATAAAAGAGAGTATTTTGTAATCTGTGTATGTGATATAAAACAAGATCATCGGTTGATCTAGATTTGAATGTTGAAGAGTTAAAAGTATTCATAAAACATTCAACAAAGCTAAAAGTAATTTGATTTGCTCTTCAGATTTCTCTAATGTGTATTCAACCCTCTCGTCTACACATAATCAATTGTTTAATTGTCACTTTGGGACCAAAAGTAGGGATGAGGACAAGAAGAGGGAGGGTTGGAGAGTTGGGGGTTGGGTTTCTTAGTTTTATTTTTGTAAGTGAAATGACAATTTTGCCTTTGAATAAGACAAAATTAATAGTCATGGTTAATTGACACTTAACAAAAAGGACCATTTATGTAACTAAGTTTTCATTTAAAGGATTTTCTGCGAAATTTCACATTTTAAAAGACCGAATGTGAATCAGGCAAAACCTAAAGAAACAAAAAAAGTAGATAGATATGATAAACTAATATATAAAGTCTTGGGATTATTTATTTTTATTAAATAAATTATAAAAAACTTGCAGTGTGTTATAGCATGATCATTGTAAGTTCAATCTGAGTGTTAACGACCGTGGGTTCATGAATCAATTAATTAGAAACATAATTATTAGTCGAACAATCTTCGAAAATACTTTTATGAACAAAATAAATTATAAATAAAAACGGAAATCTTATCTTATAAAAAATAAAGGACGTACAATATTCAATCAAATATCATGGATGATTATAAAGTTGCCGTACTACTACAATAAAAACGACTTTTATGAACCACAAAAGTCGTGTTAAAAAGTTCGAAAGTCATTTCAAAAAGGTTTTAGAGGCGACTTGGCGTCTCTAAATATTACATCTCTGAAACCCCACATCTGAAAGTATCATTTGACACAAGATTTTGTCGTCTCTAAATATAAATACCTTTTTCAACGACATGTGGTCTTTAAAAATAATTATTAATTTAAGTTATCAATTTCTTAATTGCCACAATAATTTTTCTCTAAAAAAATTCATTTGCATAAGTTGCATGTTTCTAAACTTAGAATTGATTAGGACTTTAATTATGAACTTGTGTGGTTATGATTGTTTAGTGTAATCAGAGTGCCACACAGACCTAATTAATATTAGGGTTAGTATCATCCCACCCTGTCTGTAGGGTAGACTGCGGTTTGAACCTCATAGCAAGAAGCAAGGGAGATGATTTGTATATAATATTTTTTTACTATACACAACAAAAGGTGTATGTTTAGATCATAATACCCTTGAATATGTGGTTGAGAAAAATAGTTAGTGTGTTTGTAGGGGTAAAAAGTCATAATTATTGTGTATACTAAAAAAATATGTACAAATCAAGAAACAATCATTGTCTTAAACTTGTAGAATCTAGGTTGATTTGCACTTTTTATTTGTTAATTGAAGATGAGAGAATTGGTGGATTAATCTAGTAAAGATGAGTCACAAGTCAATGATGAAGAATGAAAAGGTGCACACGCAAAAGAAACCATATATCGTGAAAAAGAATAGTTTTAAGCGACAAAACTTTTCTATAAATTATCACATTTGAAGACTATAAGTTAAAGAAGTCAAATTTCCACCTTTTTTTTAATAAAAATGTTATTCCTAATTAAATTCAAGTACGTACGTGTAATCCCAAAAAATATGCAGAAATTAAAGTTCTATTCTACATGTTTCGAAGAAATACAATATTTCTTCTTTGGTAGTATTATTTTCATTTTAATGTGTTATTTATTAACTAGTCGTAGTTGACTTTGATCACCAAAGGGCTTATAATTCAGTGGTATTTGGTATTATTGGTGTTTCATACTTACGGTTGTGTGTTTAAGTCTCGTAGTTTACAAAATGGTATAGAATTAGGTTTAGGTTTACGGAGTATGTGTATTTAGCCGTTTAAGAAAACGAGTTAACTTTGATCGTTGGAGGCTTGATTAATTAATTATGGGCTCATAGGAAAAAAGATAGATGTTTTCAGTTCATTCTTATTATTTATGCATTGATGGATGTTGTGGAAGCACAGGAATACAAAAGTCTATGCATCTGGTAATTATGGAAGTTTCATCAAATTTATTCAGCTTAATTAGGAAACAAACTACTTTTGAGTTATGATGTTATACCTGTTTTATTTTGTTATTCTTTTCTCTTTTATTTGTAATCGCTAGCATTTTGCTAGCTGTTTTTCTTTATAATAAAATCGCCGCCGCTTAACAAAACTTTGATCTCAAACCTTATAATTTTTTTATAAATCTCTTTTTATTAAAATGTGATGATTTATGCGCAACAACTTTTAGTTTAGGGGTTTAGTTCACCAAAATGTATCTAACTTGTCACGATTTGCTATTGTGTGTATCGAATTTTAAAAGTTTCTATTGTGTGTATCAAACTTTTAATTTGTTGTTATTGTATATATTTTTGGTACACAAAAAAGTAAAAAAATGTATAAGTTTAGTACATACAATATAAAGTTTAATACAAATAATAACGACAAATTAAATGTTCGATACACATAATAGAAACTTTTAAAGTCCAATACACACAATAGCAAAACACAATAGCAAAACATGACAAGTTGAATACATTTTGGTAAACTTAAGTTTAATGACTATTAACAATTAACAATATGAAAAAAAGATAGATAGCGAATTTCAACATTCCGTACTTTTTTGAAAAATGATATTCGGTTGTTTACAAAGTAACAATATTAAACAAATTCTAACATCAAATATTTTAATTAAATCAATGCTTAAGAACATTTGATTGTTCGTTTTTTTTCAGAACACTCTAGTTTTTTTCATTCAAAATTACACTAAATTCATTAGTGAACAGTTGAAAGAACATAAACCTTTGATTTTTTAATGTCATTAGTGAACAATCAAAAGAAGACAAATTTTCTTGCTTGTTCATTATAATTATATACCAATAAACATATTTTCCTGCTTCTTCCGAACGTTTTATTTTAACATTATGAAGGAGGTTGCGGCCATTATAACTTACAAATTGTTATTGTACACGGTAGAATAACACACAGTAAATGTTGATTAGATTATTATATCACTTTGTAAACAAACAAGTAAAGCACGTGCCCACATAATTCAACTTATGTTTACACATAAACAAAATAAGAGAACACAAATCTAATAATTCAAAATAAACCAAAAAATAACAACGCGTGAGATCTTGAACAAACAAAAAACATAACTTAATAACCGGTATAAATTTTCAAATATAAAAAATTAACGAATTACCAAATTATTTTAAAGAGAGTTATGAAATTTGAAAATTGGAACCATGATATTTTGATGAGAGGGAGTGGCCATAGAAATAGGAGGAGAGAGAGAGTTTGATTAGAGTAGTATTACCATTTCTAAAAAAACATTAGAGCGGTATTACATCTTTACCTTTCTAGATATATTATAATTTCCTTATAATTCAATCTATCTACCAAATTGCAACAACTAATCTTAACCATTAATTAAAAAGATCAATGGGTGAAAAAATTTCTCGCACTTCTCGTAAAAATAAAGCTTTTTGCATGAATCATTCTCTCTCTCTCTCTCTCTCTATATATATATATATATATATATATAAGGTGATGATTTGTACACAACCAACTCTTTGTTATACCTAACAAAAAGTGTTTGTTTAGACTACTATATTATTTAATTTGTGAATAAGAGTAATAAATAGTGGGTCCGTAAGAACATAAATGTTCTAATTGTTGTGTATGGTAAAAAGTTATTATATAAAAAAATTCCAACACAACTATAATACAAGTTTACGCTCCCACAAGGATAAATTTTTGAAGTTTGTAAACCATCAAAAAGAGTTTCACAAACACCATTCATGCTCCCCACTTTCCTACACACCTACAGTACAACTTCAATATATTGTAGATACCATTAAAAACAGTTTCACAAACATCACCATTTCATCCCATGAGTAACAACAATCTCATCAAACCTAATTAATATATACTTATGAAATCTAACATATAAAAGCTAGATTCAAACTTATTTATCAAAGGGTTTGAATAATTGCACCCAATTCAAAGAGGTAGACTCTATAATATATGTGTGTGAGAGCGTCGACTAGTTATATGCAATGTTTGAAGGTAAGAAGGGTAGCTTGCAATCAACAACACCTTCTATCTATCTGGAGATGATTTGTACACAATAAAGTTTTATCATGCATAATAAAAAATATTTATTTTAACAATAATGTACTTAAACACATGGATGTGAAAAATAGTAAAGGCAAAAAATTCATAAATATTGTGTAGCAAATCTTTACCATGTACAAATAATCTCCCTGTCTAAATGTTTCAAACAGAATCAAATTTCCTTATTGTTGGTTGATTTGGAAAGCGAGAAACAGGATAATTTATGGCGGAAACAAATAGTCCATCCCCGGAGTACTTCTACAAATACATGTACTACCACCATTCTTTTAGATGAATACTAGAGGAAACATGAAGAGTAAATTTTTTTTTGTAATACCTAGTGTTATTTATATTGTAAGTTTTATTCTTGTATTCTCTTCTAGTATCATGCTAGCTAGTTCATTAGTAAAAATCTTTTAAAAAAATCAAATATATATTATAATATTATGATATATGCAAAAAGGGGGAAAAAGAAAATTCTTAGAGGGCAGTGATAATTAATTACTAACACTTTGATCGCACTAGCTTTGTGTATAGGCAGGCCGTGTAGGGTAGGAATCCCCAGCCACATAAATCCAACGACTGCCTATGTTACATATATTTATAATTATAATTATTAGCCCGCATTTTTTATATCATAAAGTAGAAAAATCTATTTTTAATTTTTATATACTAGTTGTGAGATTTTAATATTAATTTTAAGAGTTTACTTTTTTAAAATGTATTAAACTATATCCCAAATATTAATGTGTGAACTCACCTTTCAAAAATGCTATTGTGTGTATCGAACTTTTCATTTGTTATTATTGTATGTATTTTGATTACATAAAAAATCAAAAAAAGTATAAGTTTAATACATACAATAACACATTTTTTGAAAGTTTGATACACACAATAGCATTTTTGAAAGGTGAATACACACATTAACATTTGAGATATAGTTTAATACATTTTGAAGAAGTAAACCCTAATTTTAAATATTTATAACGTGAAACTATAAATATATAATAAATTCATACATCGATAACAATCAAGAAACATTCATAAAAATTGAAAGATGGAGAAATAAAATTGACATACTTACAGATTTGTATCGATAGTTGTTAGTTGTATTAAGAATTGACATACGATCCGATAGTTGATGAAAACTTTCTAGCGGATTTGTGATAATAGTTAAATATGGAATTAGGGTTTCACAAAGAATGTTTTTGAATAACATAAGAGTCGATTAAAAAGAAAAATAACTCGTTTCTACTTAAGATCCGCACCCAACTAAAAATTCACAGTTTAAGGCTTTTACCGTAAGAAACTCTTCATTTGTTATCAATTTTAGGAAACAATAGCTAGAGGACGATTATTGAGAAAAAAATTATAAAAGTGGAATGATAAAATCATAATTTTTTAAATATATATTAAAGATTATCAATTTTTATTTAAATTAGTTTCAATTTCTCATAAAAAAGCATTGTTTTGACAGTAGACTTTAATAGGCAAAAACATGCAAAGATGTTTATCAACAATTAAAAAAATATATATATAACCCCGTTAAATATCTCTTATCAAGTATCGATCAATTTTCAGATTATAAGAAATTTAGCTAAATGTCTTTTTATTCATAAATCAAATTCAGCAACAACAAAAAATGTCTAATGAGTAACTATCCCTTCGATTGAAATTCCTCAAAAGAGACGAGAATTCAAACCTTGTTAGGTATTCGATGGTTAAATCAAGTATAGAAAACAGCCACGGAAACGATGAAGATATGCACATCAGAGTCCTTGACTCGTGTTAAACAACAACTTACACTGCTAAAAACGAGAAATCTCTTAAAAAAAAAAGTAAAAGATTTTAGAAGTGGTCATCAGAATATATGGAAATATATTTAATTAGTTAAACCATACAAATATGAACCCACACACAAACACACAGTCACACACACACACATACAATATATATTTTCATGTGAAAGACACACATTTGACAGATATATACATATATACACATCATTGATCATACAAACTCATATATAGAACAAATATGACCATATATTTACAAACACAAATGCCAATTTTTAAATATGTTTTTACTAATTATAGTGAAATAAAAATGATGAGCATGCATGGATTCCATGCATAATAACTTCAACAACAATTTAAATTTATTTAACAAATGTACAATTTCTGCCATAAATGTACACTTTTGTCATCATTAATATTCATACTAATATTATTTATAGTATTATACCAGTGATTTTGATTATAAAATAATTAACAAAACCACATTGTAATTTTCTATAAGAAAACTACTGATTAAAATTGTTACACAAAAATAAAAATATAATAAAAATAAAATTTTAATTAATCAGAGGGACAAATCCATGAATCCTCGTTACCTGGCAGTTGATCACCATCACTTCTTGACGAAACGACAGCGTTTGGATTATTTCTATTCCCCCCCTCAAAATTCATCAGGTTTTCATCCTGACCCCTCCATCTTTTCGAAGACGAACTCGGGAACGAATCCGGAGGTTCCGTCACGTTACCTTGCTGAGCAAGTGTTTGCGAAACAGATTGAAACGGAAACATCTGGTTTTGCAAATTCGATAAGTTCAGGGGCTGTTTTGTAAACCCGTGAGTTTCAGAAGGGGGCAACTGAAAATTACTCGTCGTTGCAGCAGCGGAATTCATAAACGACGGCTGCAGATGAATCTTCTGTGCCGACGGCCGTAGAGGGTGCACCGGTGTGATTCCGCCGCCGTATAGATCAATCCGGCGAGAAAAATTAGACGATGAGGATGCGGAGAACGGCGCCGCCGGTATACCGGTGAATTCCTGTACCATTTGCCGGAAATTAGTGGTGTCAGTTGTCAGAACGGTGGTCGGTGCTCGCCGGGAAGCTCGCGTACGTTTTTTAGGGTTTTTCGTTACAACACCTGTCTTCTCGGGTCCAGAATCCGGGTTTGGATTACCATCCACCGGATTCGGGTTAAGAAACGGGTGTTGCTGAGAATCCAGATCGTAAATTGGATTCTGATTCGGGTTAGGATTTCTGGACCAGGGAGAATCAAGGTTGTAAATCGAACTAGGGTTAGGGTTTTGGTTTACAGGTTGCGAAAACGACGACGGATCAAAGAAATTTGACAACGGTGGTTGAAGAATCGGCATCGGATTGAAGTTTGTAGAAGAAGGATTTACAAACAAGGAATCCGTTCTAGAATGATACACCTCATCACCGCCCCCGCCCCCGCCGCCGTCTCCGTCGCTTGAAGAATGTAAGCTGCCGCTGTTGCCGGAATCCATGGTGTGAGAACTGATGAGATAAAAAATGGATTGTGTCTCACTTTTATTTCTATATGAGAAAAGAAAGGCCAACGCTTTTGGCAGGGAAGAAATTGATTAGAGCAGAGAAGTGTACAAGTTTTAGTGCATATGGTATGAGTAGATGAAGAAAAGTGGGAGTGGATTGAGTTGTGTTTTTGGGTGTGTAGAAAGTAATTACCGAAAGATAGGTTCCTTTCATGATGTTTGTTGGGTTTATGGGATCTATTGAGGAAAGCCAATATGAAAAAGGTGTAAATCAATTTTTTGTATTTTTTTGATTTATAGTATTGTATTTTTTTTGTTATATTATTATTTTTAAATTTAAATAAATAAAAGTTTTGTATTTATTTACGAATGAGTTAGAATTAAAAAATGTTATAATTTTTAATAGTGTCTTATGTTTTTTTGTTTGCCGACCGTACCTTTTCAATATTTGTTGTTACCATGTAAATTTAAAAATCATAAAGATGTCAATAATTTATTAAAATTTATAAGTATTTCAATTTTTTTCAACATTTCAATATAATTAATTAACTTAAATGTTCAAAACTCTTATATGGTACTAAGTATCTAACAAATTAAATACCAACTTTCCTTTTTATTAACATTATAATTATAAGATATTTACATTTTGATAAAAAAAACATATTTACTCAAATAAACTATTTAATTATAGTTTGAAAACTACAAAGTACAATTATGAAAATTAAAATTTATCAATGGACCAAATTAATGTATAAAGTGGTACTTCTAAATTTGTTTAATTAGGCAAGTGACTTCAGGGTGGATTAACATATTATTACTGATTTAACCGACATAAACTAACCCTTCTTTAAAGTTGTGTTCTAACTTAATTATTAGTTAATCTTCTTATTTAAAAACTAAAACCAATAAGTTTGAATTAAAGATAACCGATGGGGGTTCTGCTTTAGTTCCAAAACTACTCATGCTCAATCGAAAATTAGCGGATAAGGATAAAAATGTAATATAACTTGTTAAATAATATTTAGATAAATATTGAAAAATATTTAATTATTATATTTGTTTATCTTAATTAATATGTGTATTTGGAAATTTGAAAGGATATTGACATAAGTTTACATTATAAAACCGTCTTTTTGTAAATTTGAATTTTTTGAATAGACATTGACATAATTTTGATGTTCTGTAAGGATATTATAAAAATTTTAACATCCGATCAAACACTCCTGAAGTATTCAAATTTTATAAAAACATACGTAAATTCTTTGTTAGAGGCTTGAAGTTGTAGAATTGATTACAATTCTTGCTAGGGTTTTAATAAAGGTATGTGATTGCAGGTTCTAAGTTCAATTAGGATTTTGATTCATCAATGTTTCAGTTGTTGTTCGATCTCATCAATTTGTTATAAGAATCGATTTTGGATTTTAATTCATAACCTTTTGTTCCAGATAAAGTGTTTGAAACGATTAAATCTCGATTTCCATATCCAGATTTGCGACCTTTTGGTAAATCAATGGGTTTCGAATCTATAAATCAGTGACAATTTTGATTGTTCATATGGGTTTCAAATTGGTTTAGTGTACGGTTCTTGGTTTATACCCAGAGCCGATTAAGAAGGTATAAGGTTAAATATTTGATTGTGGTGATTTTTGTTCATAATCCATGGTTTTTTGTTCGGTATTTCTGTTCATCATCGATGGTGGTGGGTTTTGATTTATGGTTCATAATCAACCAGTTCATATAGTTCATGATTCATACCCAGAGCCGAGTAAGGGTTTTCTGTTCCTTCTATACTTCATGTGCGGTTAGTTCCATCTATAGTGAAGATCTATTTGATTTCATCTACGTAAGGGTTTTTGATTTGAAATCAAATCTAAGTTTTTGCTTGTTCATCTTTATCCAAGTTTTCAATTTTGTAACCATATATGAAATAGATGTGATTCATGAAATCTTCGTCTCAGTTTTTGCTTTGGTTTATGTCTTCATCTTCATATTGACTAATAATAATAATAATAATAATAATAATAATAATAATAATAATTTAATAATTCTAATAATAATAATAATAATAATAATAATTTGCTATAAAAGATTGAAAGTTTATCGACAACCTACTGTTCGGATTTTATAATACATTATTTCACTAGTTTAGTACATTAAAATATAATATTGAAAGTTTGATACAAATAATTTCAAAACGTGTCAATTTAAACACACTTTGGTGAACTAAACCATATTTTATTATTTTGTTCATATAAAAATCTCATTATAGAATTTTGACAAAACGTTTGTTTGATGTTTTTTTAAATACGAAGGGTGTGTATTGACATGATATTTGTAAAATATATATGATTAACGATTTCAACTTAAAGATATAATTTATGTATGTATAGCTACCGAGGTTAATAGGGTGATCACAAAAACTAATTAACCAGATCATGACCGATAAAACTGACCCAAGCTGACTGAATCATTTCTAAACCGATGGTTCGGTTTCTAAATTTTAGTTAACCGATAAGGACGGTTTGGTTGCTGTTAACCACAAAAACCGCCCGATTATTAACCGAACTTCTCCAATAAAATAGTTTGTAACTTTTTTGTCTTATTTATCAATATTAATATGAAATCTTATTAAGCATTATTGTTTGTAAAATTTATATATATATGGCGAACTGCGAAAACCAATACTAACTATCCATTTATTATCTAATCCAAAACATCTTTAATTAAGGGGCTGTTTGTTAAAACAGAATGATTAAGCACTGAATGATTATGTGGTCTGAATAATCCAAAGGCTCTGAATGAATCTGCTTTTGAATGTGACATGCTGTTTGATAACGGTTCTGAATAAATAATCTAAATGATGCAAATTATCATTTCAACCTTGATAGTGATATATTATATTATAAGATTATAAGATAAGATATGATTGTTTAACAAGACAACGTGTGAAAGAAGAAGTGTTAGAGTAAAATACTTGGTGTTTAATTATTCAGAATGCACATTAAAGTAGAATGATTCAGCACAATTATGCTGAATCATTCAGCACAGTCTTCATTCAGAGGCAGCAATCAAACACAGCGCTGAATGGTTCAATTAAGCAGCAAACAAACAGCCCCTAAGTCAAAAGGGTATTTTAGTAAAAAAATTCCGCAAAGATACACAAGTTAAGCTTAGTGATTTAATGTCTGATCATACATTTACGCTCACATTCCCCCACCTATGACAATCACATACAATTTGAAATATCTTTTTTTAATGTTTGTTCCATGATGGTTATTGTTATTATGTGCATGCGGCATCTGGAAAAGCAAATATACATTCCTGTACCTAATTTTAAGAGTAGAGGAGAGTTAATAAAATCAATTTGAGAGAACTATGAGGTAATAAAATCACCAATTTTAACAATTTGAAATTTTCATAAATTTGGTCAAGACAATATTTTTTTCATGTTTATTAGGCAGCAGATGACGTGGACATTAATGAGGTATATCGTCAAACGGAAGGGCATAGTGGTATTTAAAATCAGTTGTCTTTAAAAAAAATCTTTCTAGAAGTTAGAACATGCACTATAGGTGTTTGTTGAAATGCCCCAGAGAAAAAAACATATGCATATTGTAAGTAGTTTCTTTTAAGCTTTTGCATCTATCATTTGAAACAGTAGATGCACATTGTAATGAGCCATTTGTTACTAAGATTCTTAAAGACTGGTATAAAAGTATCTAAATAATTTATAAACTAAAGTTATTTAGGTTATATATTTGTAGTTATTATTAATTTGACACTGAGTTTAATCCAACCAAATATGAGTAGCACATCTGCACCTATCTACATATGTACTGAAAAAAACTAGGAGCACATGTGTATATATGCACATGTGCATCTATCTGCATATGTGCATATCTACATCTGTGCTATAATAAATTAGGTGTATTTGTTCATATGCACATGTGTAACATCCTCAGATTGGGCCTAGACGTGTACGAATCTAGTACGCTCGAATTTCAAATTAAATAATTAATAAGAGAATTTTATTTAATTAATTTAAGATGAAATTAGAATGAAAATAGTAAAGAAATAAAATTATAAAAATAATAATAAAAATAGATAAAATTTATAAAGTATTAAACGGTTTAATAAAAGGATTCCAAAAATATCCCCGTTAGTTGAAAAGGGTAATTGAGAGTTGAGTTGTAAGTTGAAAAGAGGGAACAACACACTGTGTTGTGGATAATATTAGAACCAAGTCGGTTCTAACATAACCCACACACAGAGACACGTACAACACACATACACACCTCACTTATCTTTTGTTCTTGCTAGCTTTTGAAGAAGAAATCAAGTATCAATCTTTCAAGCTCAAATCCAGCCACAAGTTGAAGTTATAATCTGTCCATCTACTTCATCTTCATCATCCATTCATCCTTGTAAGCTCTTCTTCCTTGTGTTCTTCATGTTCTTAAGCTTTAGGTTTAAATGGGTTGATTTTGATTTAGCAATGAAGAGTTGAAATTGATGATACAAATTAGTTCTTACATCATTTCTAAGTGTTTGAGAGTCAATTTTCTGGATTAAACTCAAGTTCTTGATTGAGTTTTGAAATTTGGCTCAAATGGGTCAAAATTGCCAAAAACGGGTCAAACTCCATTTGACCATCAAGAACTGATTTTTAGTGTTCTAATAAGTTCATATAACTCATATGGATTGATTAGAACATAAATTATAGGTTAGAATGGTGGTTTTGATTGAATTGGTTAAAATAGGCATTAAAAGGTCAAAAATTGGAAAATGCTATCAAACCTTGACTTTAATTGATTCAATCAGTTCCAATGGCTTATACAAGTCATATTAAGTAGGAATGATGCATTAGAAGTGTTAGAATTGATGTATTTCATGAATTGGCCAAAATAAACATTTCTTTGTCAATTTAAGTTAGATTTTGTATGAATTAATTGGATAGGTGTTTTGGATGTTAGAAAGTTCCTACATGTGTCAAATGATGTTAGGAATCACTGAAAATGACCAAAGTTGAATTGATAGTGAATTGGATCAAATTGGCATTGCTGTGCACCAAACAGCAGGTTGCCTGTGCACAGCACAGGCCTCGCGGCGCGAGGCATAAGGGGTCGCAGCGCGAGCCCCCTACACCAGCACAAAAATCTGTTTTTCTATGTGTTTTGGTGTTTGGGTTAATGTTATAAGTTAGTAAGTTGATTGAGGACAGTATTAGGGGATTATTTCCTATCTCTTAGTTGTAGTACTCAATGTGTTGATGTCTAAATGTAAACTATATGTTATAGGTGAGACCGACGATCCGGAAGAGCCGAAGCACTACATTTGCCTACTGTAGCTTGTGAAAGTCCTTTGATGTGGAGAAGATGAGTAAACAATGAATACTTGAAGTAAAGATGATGAAGTTTAGTATGAACAAGTATGAACACTTTGCATGA
>JAUEJL010061231.1:0-18422 GCA_032274825.1 Drosophyllum lusitanicum | reverse complement strand
TTGAACTCTTAAATCTTTAATTATTTATTTTGAAATTACTACATTACCCTCATATAAGCTAAATGGAAACTTAAATTGAGTAACTATTAAATAGAGTTAATGAAATTTTTATATTCTATTTTAATAACTAAACCTTCCATTATTAAAAAAATATGATACACTGTCAAGTCTACAAAGTTTGACTAGTAACAAAATTTTGAATGCCTCACTTCATGGGGCCTAAATCCACGACGTGAAGCAGTGTTTTGCAGACGTTCGTGTTGTGAATATATCCGCGAGTGCATGTGGGTTAAGAAATAAGAATCAACTCTAAACGTCAAACTAAGACTAAAGAATTAATAAGCAATTAATTGAGCAACGTACGTACATATTGGGCTCATAATTAATTAAGTGAAATGAACTACGTACCCCTATCAGACCGACATACACATTAAAATCTCCCAACAGACCTATGGACCACCTGCAACGTACGTACGATCGAATTTGAAAACAAAAACATTAATTAGTAATTACACTATAAACAAGATAGATTTTGTTTCTTCTTGATTAAGACACAAAATCCTTGTTGATGAACAGAACTGAAAAAAATTTATCCTATTTTAGAAACCATTTACGAAAAGTTTAAAAGGTAATAAATATTATACTATTGTTAACGAAAAGTTTAAAAGGTGCATGCATGTTTATGATAATAACATAGATCAACTATACATCATGACCATAATATACCAATTCAATTTTGAAAAACGTTTTGCATAAATACTTTTTTAAACTATATATAAAAATAAAAAATATGTAATATACTTCAAAGATACATATATAAAAAACCACCGGTTTAACATTGCATTTCTCAAGTCAACCAGCCCGACCACTTAGCCTCGGTTTGGATGGTTCAATCTATTTCTTGCTCATCTCTAGATCTCAGTTAAAATATTTTATTTACCTGGATTTTATGTTGAAACAAGAGATGTAGGCACCGATTAAGAATACATAAGCAAATGAAGCAATGATGAGAGAGAGAAATACTATCATCAACATCTTCACTGCAACGCCAACCCATGCTGCCTTCACCGCCATTTATTATTATTGCTCCTGCAGCTAACTACAGCATATCTCTCTCTCTATATATATTGGCTGACGCACCCACGCCATCCAATTTAACACTTGGGCCTCACATGGGCCGCCGCATTTTTAAAGAGTTATAGTTAAATCAACTGAGTACTAGATTAAATTCTTGTACTATACGACCTGGTTTAAAAAAATGTTAAATATTTATATAATGGAAAAAAATAAAAATTTAAAAAATGGTAACAGACGACGTCAACACGTATATAAGCGGTGGAAGTATTAACGCAAGGGGGGAAGAGGTGATGACAGAAACACGGTATTATGATACGAAGAAACGTGATTATATTTCTTGTACAAATCATCTTTCATTATTTATTGCAAATTATAAGCAATAACGTCAACTATTTATCGATTGTAATTAAAAGAAATTTAAATTGATTATAAAATATTTTAAAACGGTAGAACCAATGATTTAGTTAAATATGATATTTTAAAATGATAAATATGATATTTATAAATTAAGGTGAACAAATAGGATATTTTATTATTTAAGAAAGATATATATAAAGTTATCTTTGATTATTTAAAAAACTTTAATTTTCAAAAATAAAAAATCAATTAAATTTTCAATTTAAATAGATGCTTGGGATTTAATTTTATTTACTAAAATGAATTAATATAATAGAAGTGTGTAGTAGAGATTTAATTCTTTTGACTTTCTTGGTCTAACTAATAGAGTCGGCGATAGCCGCCTAATTTTTCGTTAACTTGTTATGTTAATTATTTAATTTCACTGTTAGGGATTATATATAGTTACAATTTGTCAAACAAAAACACGTCATAACACTATAAAATATAACTATTTGTCACGAACTATATATATTACAACCTACTATCATGAATTTAATTACATGATTTCTCTCTTGTACAACATTAACCATAGGTTTCACTATTGATGAAAAAGCTAGATAATAGGAGAATTAAATAAAATGACACGTACAGGAAATAACATACAAATATATATAATATTATATATACTAATACTAATTAATTAATATGAAGTTAGTATTCTTTTTATTAATTCTGACTAAATATAGAACCTCCCAAAGTTGTAAAAGTTGACAACATGGATGGTATGAATATGCTAATTTTACAATCAAATAATTTTTCTTGGATATATATGTATAGGGATGGCGGTCGATCGAGTGATGTCATATCCATTTAATTTTTTATCATCCATGTTCATATCTATATTCATTTAAAATAATTTCGTTTGTCCGTATCCATATTCATATCCATCCGATTAAACGGGTAAATAGATATCCATGGAATGTCAAAAGAGCTTTTCCCTCAAAGAAAATATCATATTTTTATATATAATTTATAACCTTTATTGATATAAATACATATTTTCTTCAAAAAAAAAAGATAGGAATCATAGTATCTTTCACTTTGACACTAACACGTATATAATCGATACAACTGTACAAAAACATTTTAAAAGGGAGTGAATTTTAACCTACATAGTTATTGATGCGTGACAATCAGGTTTTAAATTTAAATCAAAAATCACCTAAGTTGCACCACACACTACGAGCAAGTATAACTGAATCGTGTAGCAGTATAGCCTGAGGAAGTAGGATATCATCTCCACAGGGAACAGTAGGAATATTATAAAACTAGATTCTACTAATTAACCTACACAAATTATTTAAAAGGGGATTTGCTTATATAAACTAATTAAAACTAATTAAATAAAAGGCGACTAATTAAATAAGTTTAACGAATAAAAGAACGATAGAATATAGACAGGAAACTGACTATGAACAGTATCGAAATTTGTTTCACCTGGAGTTGAATCCACCTAGCCTTAGTTTATTATGAAACATGAATTATGGAGGTTATGATTCTAACGGATCACCTAACTAAGCTCCGAATCGTCAGATTAAATAATCAATTAAACTAAGGTAGAGAAATCTCTTTCTAAACTCGTCTAACCAATTACATTCTATTTACAATCCAATAATAGGCTAATCTTCCGAATTGCCCTTTAACTTATTAACTCCCGTTTGATAGGTTAACACTAACTTAATGCCTAAGTTATCAATTAATTATTCCTAAACATCATCCCTAATGTTTATCTAGTAATCCAACAAGTAAATCACTAATACGGATAGCATGCATAATTAACTCCCATTAAAAATACAACACCATTCATAGAATAATCAATTGAAAGTAAAAATATTAAACGAGTGGGTATTTAATCAAATGTAACTTACAAACATCAAACACATAATTCAGGAATCAAAATAAA
Organism: Drosophyllum lusitanicum; assembly: GCA_032274825.1. Classification (NCBI taxonomy): domain Eukaryota; kingdom Viridiplantae; phylum Streptophyta; class Magnoliopsida; order Caryophyllales; family Drosophyllaceae; genus Drosophyllum; species Drosophyllum lusitanicum. The sequence continues at coordinate 15,043 of JAUEJL010061231.1, read as the reverse complement.
CCAATCCATAAGTTTCATCTAATATAGGTAAAACAGGAGCTCTAACTCATAGACAAGCTAGAAAACAACAAATACAAAGAAAAACGAAGTTTATAAATCATTATAGACCGATAATAAACAAACCGAATTAATCCCGTAGAAGTTATGACATCACTTTGGTTCATAGGCTGATGTCCTTGATCCCTTCTAGAATATCTTCGCTGCTCTGCTCTGCTGTCGTCGACTAAAAGTACCCAAGCCGCCGTTTTGTTGATTAATTGTTGTGTATCTTTTTTTTTTTTGCTATGATGCCTCCTTTTTTTAATGTGATATGTGTAATTGTATATATATATATATATATATTTATACTAGACTAAATTCTCGTGTAATACACGGGCATGTTTTTAACGATAATAAATATAAAATTAAACATTAATAAAAGCGTATTAAAAAATAATAAAACATGAATTAAATGAGAATTTAAAAAATAAGAACGTACGGCATCAATACTCCAACCAGAAGTGGAAACATCGACGCGAGTGGGAGTGCAGACTTGACAGTAGAAACGTGGTATCATGATATGAAGAGATGTGATTGCATTTCTTATATAAGTCATCAATCATTATTTTTACAATTAAGGGTAATAAAATTAAACGTTATTGGTTATAATAAAAAATGATTTAAAATGATTATAAAATATTTTAGAATGATAAAACTAAGGATTTGGTTAATTATGATATTTTGAAATATTATAGAGGGAAAATATGATATTTGTAAATTAAGGTGGGCAAATACGATTTTATATGATTTAATAAGGGCATATATGAAATTATCTCTAATAATTTTGACTCTAAAAAGTCAAAATTGATTTTTTGATTTTAAGTGAATGAATGGTCAAGATTAAATATTATTTTAAATGAATGGTTCAGATCGTCTAATAAATTTTATCAAATTAGTCTTTTATTTATATTAGAAGATTAGTAGAATTTGACAAACATTTAAACAACTAGTTACGTGTTTATTTGTTTACGTTATGATTTGTTTTGTACTAAACGAATATTTTATCTCTTCTTACTCTTTCTACAAAACACAAAAAAGAAAAAAAGGTAAAATACGTTCGGGTGTCTCGGGTTAGAGAAACCGAATGGGGGAATGATGGAGGAACCGGAAGGGGGTAGTACACTAGTACCACCCAACCCGAAGCTACCTAAAGAGCCCGAGGGGCTTCGGCCTACTCCATACGCATGGCCTTATGATTGAGATGGTGGTGTAATTTCAAATTTGTGGATACACTTTTTACATGCAAGTGTTGATTTATTGACTTACCTATTGTAGATAAGACTCTTTCACCACCTTCTTTGACCAATGTTGGTAAGCTATTCACCAAGTTTATAAATTTCTTTGGCTAGTTAATTTGTTTTATAAAAATCCGCCTTCTTAAAATGTAGTTCAAACCGGGTGGTTGAACCGGCTAAACCTAATGGTTGAACTGGTTGACCCGGTGAATGATTTGAAAATATACTTTACGGGCAAGAGCAAAAACCGACTTCTCAAACACAAGGTTACATTTCTATTGTTACATAAATTAATTTAATCTCGTAATTTTAGTTTACTAATTATCTATTACGTGACATTGAAGTTTCTTATTTTTACAGAGATTGAAAACTGGGTTGCCTCGGTTGACCCATGGGACAATCATCAAACCGTGTTAACTAAAAACCCGAGTTTTAAAATATTAGCATTTACACACATCCTCGTATGGACAGCATAATACTATTTTAAACATTACAAAATTCATATTATATTGTAAGAAAAATAAAAAGCCATACGCTTGAAAATTACAAAGTTACCGTGATGAAACATTTTTCATATTTTCATTGATCAAATTAACATAGAAATAAATGTGATAACAAATGTATAAGATTGTAAACGAACCGAACGTTTGACGAATCGAACGTTTGACGAATCGCTCGTGAACCGTTAGGCGGAAAGCTCGTTTATGTTCGTTTATTTAATAATCAAACATACGCACACTATCTCTTACACACATATAAGTAGTTAGTGTTTGTTTATATCAAATAATGCTGAGTTTGTATTATATTTGTATATGTGTTTGTTCGTTTATGTACGACTAAAGTTAAACGAACGAATATGAACTCAAATTTTTTGTTTGTTTATCCGTTTGTATTCATTTATTTATTCGGCTAAAGTTAAACGAACAAGTCCGTTTATGCTTGTTATTTACGTGTTCGTTTACAAAGAAAGTTTACAACCCTATAAATGTATAAGCAAATTGATATTTTACATAATAAACCCTTTTATTATGTGTTATTTTCTTTATCCATCCCCATCGAGTAACCCAGGCGTTCTAGCCTACTTTCTTTTGCAGGCAGGCAGGCAGGCAGGCAAAAAAGCAACATAACGCAACACAAATAATCTACTCGCCGGATTGGACGTTCAGTCACCTTCAAACAAGGTTTGATTCACGCTATTTCGTTTAAATTCCCGTTCTAAGCTTCTATTGCGTACATACATTCGACGTTATCCTCTCTATTACAAGCTCCTATCGTTCGTTTTAGGGTTTTACATATTTCTTTTCCAATCTTAAATTGTCGTAAAACGATTGACGGTGGAGTTTTAGTGTAGTTTTTGGGGAATTTATCCTTGTTTTCGAGTTTTTTGCGTTACATATCGATAGCAAATCTTTATCGTATTAATACCGCTGTTTGGTTGCTTATCGATTTTGTAGTGGTTTGTTCATCATTTGGGTAATTTGTTCCTTATAATCGAGAAACGTTGTAGCCATTTATTTTCTTTCGTTTTTTGTGTATTGAAAAGTAATTAGTCACTTGTTATTTTGTTAATATAAGTTTAAATCTGAGATACATTTGCGCATTTGATTGATTACTTGTTGCTGATTATTTAAAGGAGTTATCTTCTAGTTTAATGATAAATGTATGTGGACTTTTAGGTGAAACAGATTGTGTAGTGCTTAATTGCAATTACATTATCATAATACCATCCACTTTTTATTTTACTGAGTTGTAAGTTTCCTCTTCTTCCTCCTCCTCCTCAGGTTCATATTGAATGGCGGGGAGAAATCGATACTCTCGGGAGACTTACGACAATCATCGCGGGTATCCCCCAGAAGGGCCTCCTTCTCGGGTTCATATGCCTCAACCTATGCCACGACATCCTGTTATGTTGGAAGATGAACTTGAAATGCAACATCATGAAATTCGCAGGCTTTTGAGAGAAAACCGAAGTCTAGTTGAAGATCGCATTGCCCTACAACGAGAATTAGGTGCTGCAAGAGAAGAATTCAGGCGAATGAACATTGCAATTACTGAGATTCGAGCGAACAATGAAATGCATTCAAGGCAACTTATTGAGAGTGGATTGAAACTTGAAGCTGATCTTCGTGCCACTGAACCGCTTAAGAAAGAGGCCATGCAACTTCATGCTGAAGTAGAGAGGCTTACTTCTATTAGGCATGATCTATCGGGGAAGGTTCAGGGTCTCACAAAGGACCTTGCAAGACTGCAAGCTGAAAACAAGCAACTTCCAGCTTTAAGATCAGAGCTCGAGGAACTACACAAGGAGCTTATGCATGCTAGGTTTGACATCCCTTTATTATAGATGATGTGCTTGAGACGGTCGGGTTGGTTTTTGCTTAAAACTGAAACCTAACCAAATTATCGGTTTTTGGGATGTTGAAATTGTTCAGTTTTGTTAATTTACTGGTTTTTTGGGTTTGGCCATTTCAGCCCCAACAAGCAACAGCATAAAGTTTGATGCTTATTGCACACATTATCTTATGAAAACTCGCCCACAATTAGTTGTTTGTAACTTTGTACAATAAAATTAGGTAGGACAGGGAATTAACTGTTTAGGGGAACGGTAAAGTGTAGAACACTTAACATGCTTTTATGCTAAAGAGAAGAACGTTGACATTTTGGGCTAATATTAAAAATCGGTTTTCTTCGGTTTTTTATTCCGTTTTTCCCCATAAAATTAGTCCAAACTGAAATTTTTGGTATTTTAAAAATCCATAAGTTAATTTCTGTCAGCTAATTTCATCCCTCTTGTAGAGATGTTATTGATTATGAGAAGAAGGGAAGTATTGAGCTGAAGGATCAAAAGCAAGCAATGGAAAAGAATTTGGTTTCTATGGCATGGGAAGTTGAAAAGCTACGAGCAGAACTTGCAACTGCTGATACTAGATCGTGGGGTGCTGGTATATATATTGTCTTAGTTACCTTTATTTTGTTTCAATGTTTAATTTATTTGGTCATTTCCATCTATGCATTTTAGAGTAATAGCATAAAAATTTGAAGAGGATGCTGGACATATATATCTTTCAAAATGTTTATCTGTATCTAAACGATGTTTCCTCAGTAGTCTTTGATACTGGTTTGTTTAGGTGGATCGTACATGACGAGTTTCGGCAGTTTTCCGCATCCTTATGGTGATGCATATGGCCATGAACTGGTATGATTGCTACATCTTTCTGAGTGTTAGTCTTTTGATCACCAAGCATGCTTTTCAAATTTACATATGTTAGATTTAAACATCCCACAATGTCCTCAGGGTGCTGCTGACTATGATCCATATGGTTCAAGTTCTACTCGACGGGCAGAGCTCGAGAAATACCGTCTCTGACATGTATATGGTTTAGGTTCAAGTTTGAAAGGGAGAAAGGGACATGGCCATCCATTATGGAGTGGGTAGACGTATATAGTTCTTCTCAATATGTGTTTACATCGGTAATCCCTTTGTTTAGACTCATTAGCCAGCTTAGCTAGATGTAAAAGGAATTTTGGCTTGCTTTCTACTCCCAATTGCAACAATGATTCTCTTGCGTGGCTGTTGTCTTACATATCAGTTAAAGTATGATGCTTTAGAAGCTTTAAGTTTGTATTTGCCATTTTTCATATCTAAGATTTTTTGCTTTCTTGCCTGTTTCTCTTATTTTAAAATGTATCACCAAACCCTTAAAGATAAGTGGACTCGATGGTGCATTGTAGTTAAAAAAACCCTTTTTTTATTATTCCTTGAGTGGATTAGGGATTCAGAAGTATCAGTTTGTGTTTGACTGTTGTTGCTACAAAAGAAGACAACGAGTGCCATTCACTTAAAGTTATTATATATTTATATTTGCATCCTGCAAAGACAAACCTTTCAGCGAGTTGGAACATAGCATATGGCACCATATAAGTTAGAACATAAAAATCCAACTATCATCATTGTAGCTTGCAGGCGATCTGAGCACATGTCTGTTTGAGGTGATAAGCAATTATACAATGTGGCCCATATGATCTATTCTATCTTTAAGATATCTTATTAGGATGTATTAGTAGAGGGAAGGATGAAGTTTCATTATACACAAGGATTTCTCATATATAAATGTGCTGGATCTTGTTGATTCAACTAGCTTGATATTTAAGAGTTGAGAAAGTTGTAGAAGGGATTTGATAATTTAGTTGTGATTTTACAATCCTTGAGACTTGGGACATTGAGGTGGCATAATAGCTTAAGGTTGATATAAGCGATTTACACAGAAATTACATTTTTAGGTTTTCATTGTATTGCTGCATGGCGATTTTCGTGAAGCTTGTGAGGAAGATTGAGGCATGTTTCTATAATAAATTGTATATTGGCATGTTGAAGTTGGTTAACTTCTTCAGTTACACAAATCACACTATTTGGTATTTTGTTATTCGGATGAAGAGATTTTGGAAGACAACCTAAAGAACAGGAAACCAAAGCCAAGTGATCACGCCTTTGACCATCTTTTGATTGTTTCATGATGATGTCATTGTGCACTTTTGGAGGAAGGGAGGTTGACACTTGATGGGCCATCTTGCATCGTGCTGAATTCTCATATGGTTGTTATACTTTAGGCAAGTCCTCTTATCTCATTTTTATTAGGTTCTGAATTACTTTTATATAATTTTTTTATAGCTACCATACATAACCATACTTCATTTACTTGGTAAATTTTCTCGATTGGATATTTGTTGACATCTATGTGTCTTTTTGAAAGTAATTTTATATCTTTTGCCTTTTGGGTTAATTAATGACCTTTTTTTTATAAAATTACCAGAATTTTCGCTGTCAAACGTCACATTTTCTTTCCTCGTCTTACTTCTCCTTAGGTGCTGTGTTTATCCTTTAACATGGAATCAGTTTTATGTGGTACGCCTAAGCCAAGCTTGTTCCTCGGATATCCATTAGTCTCGTAAGCCTTGCAAAGCTGCAGTAGTAGTAAAATACCAGTTAAAAAGGATCTTAATCTGATCTGTTTAGTTACCGGTAGACAGCTGAAGGCTATGGGTGTTCATCGGGGCAGGTCACTGGTGTAATTGGTTTGGCTTAATCAGGTCTAACCAATATTTTCTACTCTTGAGTGATAACTGTACTGAAATTTGAGCCTCCCACACCAGACTACTCTATTTTCTAGGGGTGTTTGATTGTTTGTCCGCTGCGGCCCAAAAAAGTTACCCAATTCTGACTTGGATCATTAAACTGAAATTCAAATCGGGTTTCACCCAGATGACACTGAAATGAAATGGATTGGGTTGGTATATCGTTTGACCAGAATAACGAATTTATAGCTAGCTCTGAATCGTCAACCTATCTCCAATTGCCATTTTCCTGTGGTAGAGTATATGAACATACTTGAGGTTTGTACAACCAGAAAAGATTACGAATTCGCATGATTCAAAATTAGCCTTTAGTGTTTAGTTCTATGATATGGAATTCTCTAGGGTTTTATTAACCTCAAAGAGCTTGCCATATTAAGCCAAAAGATTCTAGCAATGCGTTTCCTATTTGTTGATGTTTTCTTTAGTTGATCTTTAGCTCAATCTAATAGCTCTTCTATTTCATAGGTGGAGTCACTCTTGATACATCTTCCAAATAGCATGTGCAAGAAAACATGCTTTCTTTAGGTGTAGAGGTGGTGGGTTGGGCATCGGGTTGAAATGGGTCATTTCTAGTGCTTTGTTGAACTGGGTTTGGCTGGATCGACCCACACACTTTCTTGTTTTGTAGAGTATTAATTTGCTCGTTATAATTATGAAACTATATTTTACAATAGCAATCTCAGTTTTTTTAATACAACAATTTAGGAGGTTGTATGTATTAACAAATATACTTTAGACTTTACAGTTTAGAAGGCTTTTAACCTGTTTGACCATTCCCCATTTTAACTAAGTTTGTTGACCCTTGTCTTTCAAAACAAGCTAGGGAGCTCTTAAAAGGAACATCCTTTGGCTGTGACAAAAAAATAATAAGAGAAACAAAATACTTTAGGTTTTGGAGTGGCTGGTTGGGCGATGGGTAGAAATGGATTTTGTGTTGAAACGGCTCTTTTCTAGTACTGTTCTAACGAGTCAGGTTGGATTGACCCACCCATCCTTTCTTTTATACTGCTTCTAGAGATTTTGTAAATTATGTGTTAGTTATGATGACAAAAAATAATGTTATTGCAATGATAATCTAAACTTTCAGCAAAACGATTTAGAAGGTTGTATGCCTTAATGACTTTGGATGGCTTTCAACTTGTTTGAACCATTCCCTTTTAACTAAATTTCTGATTTCATCATTTTTGTGTAAAGAACTTCCCAAACGGACTCTTTCGTAAGTAAATGGGTTAAAATTGCAACCTCAATTCTTTAATTTGAAGTATAGTTCATTTCTAATCTTTGGTGTTCAACTCTATTCTAGGCTCAATGAGCTGGCTACATTTTTATTTTTGCGGTTGAGACTCGTAATCTGTTTTCGTATCAATGCTTTATATTGTATATTCGACCCTGCATAATATTAATTAACAATGTAAACTTCTCACATGAACTTTATACGTTTTGTTATTTTGCAGATAGACAAGGGGCAATGATGTTAATGCATAAGATAGACATTTGAAATACTGTATCAGGTATGATCTAAAATCTTGGCCCTTATAACTGACAACGAAAAGGTTTTGAAGTGTTCTCTCCGTTTAATATCTAATCAAGGATCAGTAAAACAGAGAATGGTAAAAGTCTAAAATGCTTTTGTTAATCCATTTTCCAAAATTTTCCTTTTGAAGAAGCCAATTTAAATCTTTTAAAAGACGGCTTTTAGCAAATTTACATCATCTTGAGTCGTTTTTTGCCCGTCAAGCCATCATGTTATTTTGAAACTTTCTGGCAAATTTTTTTGAAAGTATTTTACATAAGGGAAACATATCTATGAATGTCAAACAATGGCATCCTTGAGGCCTCCCTCCCCAATCCAACGAACACAGGTACTATATACAGAGTTAAGGCCGTAAACGAGTCAGACTTGCATGTATTTCTTTGAGCGTGACTCGATCAAGTCAAGCTTTTATCAAGCATTCAACCTCAAAACTTTAACAAGCCGGGCTCAAACTTATCAGGGCCCTACATGAATTTCCGAGCCTGCGAATCATTGCTTTTTAATTGATCGATACAATTTTCGCTATTAAAATCTTTAAAGACATTCTGGTCCTTAGGCATGTTTTTGGCCAAATTTGGTATAATCAAACGAGATAAATATTCGGGTGGTCTATTTTGGTTCTTATAGTGGTTGACCTTAATGAACAGAGTTGAATAATTAGTTGACCTCAATATATGGCCTGCCTTGTTAAGAATTTTTAAGTACTTTGGTGGTCTTGTACTCTTGGGTCTTCACATACATTATCCTCCCAGTTATTATACATCTTTTCTGGCTATTTGAGGCAAACTCCAGCTTGTATCATGAATACTTGTCAACCTATCGAGTTGAGTTTGATTCATAAAACAATTCGAGATGATTCATTTCATTGAATGATTTCATATTGTCATCACACTATCACTCGTGTTTTGTGTTTTCTCGCATTGTTTACATATGCTTGTTGCTCGCTGCTGTTGGTTTTTTTTATAATTGTTTTGTGGGTGTTGTATGTTAAAACAAAAGCTACGAGTGTACAAATCCATCTCTTTAAATGACCTTTTATTATATGGTATAACCGTGTACCTATTATGATCATGTTTGTCGATTTACTATTATGCGTTTTGCACCATTTCTCGTTTGGAAAACATGATTTATATGTATAAAACAGAACGAAATACATACAATATACAACACTGCTTACCTATTATGTTCTTGGTTTTTTTTAAAAGTCTTTTGTTATGCATTTACATAGAGATTAGTCTTTCAATCATTTGATCGTTAATTTTTGGGTCATTTAGTCATTCGTTTTCCTGGCATTTGAATCTAGGTCATGTTTTCTTGAAATTTTACTGTACATTTGATCAAGGATCATGTTTGTTGCATCTAGTTTGATTTGAAACTCGAGATTGGTTTGTGGTAACACTTTGATAGTTGCATTTAACTTTTGGGTTGTGGTTTACAAAGTGTGCATAGATGTAACTGTGTTGATTCTTGAAATTTCATTGTATATGGTGATCATGGTATTCATTTGTTATATATAGTTTGATATCAAACTCAAAACTAGTATTTTTATAATTTCCAGGTAGTGAAGAGACATTGATTTGACGGTTACATCCATCTTTTGGATTTTTACTAGTTCTACATAGGTGCATGATACTTTTAACTCATCTTTTTTGATGAATTTTTTTTTATCAAGTAATAGAAACCTCTGGCAACGGCTTCCAAAAATGATCTGAGAAGGGGAAACGATATATGCTGTCAACAACACTTAAATTAAAGCACCGGCAATGATAACTGAAATCACTAGCTTATCAGTAACCATCTTTACAATTACTGGACCTATTTACAAATATTGGTTGAAAAATAAATGTGTAACGAGCACCTTGGCTTGCTACTGTGAACATGAGCTGCTGGATAACGAGCAAGTCACTTGGCCGATGCAATGGAAATCATGAGGTTGTGTCCACGTATTAGGTCGTGTAAGTGGATAACGAACACCTATTGCTTGTGCTCCTAGGTGCTGTTCTATAAACATACCTCGTAAATCATTAAAACATTTAAACGATTAAAACACTCCACATTTAAGTATTATGTGTGTGTAACATGTAACTTTATATGATGTTGACACAACATAAATTATTTCCCCTTTCTATACATCAAGTATAAGTCGATCCTAACTGTGCTAAATTCAACTCCGATATATAAATAAAGCAATAAAGTAGATATATTGTGAGAATTAGCAAAAGAAAGGAACATGGAAGAAGAAATGACAAATGTACCCTTGTGATAAGCTTTTACGCAGCAAACCACGTTCTAAAAAAGTAAAAAGTCACCAACCCCATTCTGGCTTCCCTAAAACCGGAGCCGCCTGTTGCCGGAGTACGTCCCTACCACTGCCAATCGCCATGACGGGGGCAGTTGAATATGTTGGAATCATCCCACACATAAAATACAACTGCTAAATCATCAACGCTTATTATTTATTTATTTTATATAAGAACCTTTTTTATTGCGAGAATTGCGAGAACCAATGTTAATCATTCATTTCCCCCTTCTTCAATTGGATTGCCCACCCATGAACTCCTTACATGCACCTTGCCACATCCAATCCCCCCACGCTCTTCATCCATGAATTCCATTATCCAAAATGAACGGCTAAGATTGGTTCTCGCAGTTCTAGTACGAAAAACAGTTCTCGTTTGAACCCTTCCCTATATATATATTCTCTTATTCGGTTTAAATTATAGTAACCAGAACCAAATCGGAATCCATATTTGATCCAATCCGATCCAAAAATCCAAAATATCCGAACCAAATAGTTTGATCCAAAATTTTCGGTTCGGTAATTCGGTTTTATCCAATCAGTGAACACCCCTAATCACACATGATCAACTATCCTCATACTACCAATAACTATCCCAACCACCATAGATTAATTAACACACACACACACACACACAAAACGTGTAGTAACCATACACAACACATACATATAACTTACCAAATATGTATGCATACACAAATCACATAGCAACCCAACCAAATTTATGTCACAATACATCTCAATTCTTGGCTACCCTACATCTCACACATACATAGACTTCTAATGATCATGTAACATCTCAACATGATCTATCACCTAGTCATCTCAACAATCATACAAACCTTTATAATCTTCAACCTAACTATGCAATACTTGACTAGAACCAACATGCAACCATAAATCCATCAAAATTACAAAAGGTTATAGTCATCGGGCAATGGTAGGTTAGCAACATCAGCAAGCTCTGCTTCATGCCTAAATTTACAAACCAAATAATAACAATAACATCAACAAATACATAAAGTTGATTGTTGACCAACTAGTGATGATTTCTATTGGCAACCAAGACTGCTAATGGTAGGATAAAACCAAATCAGTCGAAGCTAAAGGTATTTTTTGGCAACTAAGATTGCATTCATCAGTTCATCCAAACACTAAAAACACTGTAATTAGTTTAAATACACATTAACACATCCAAAACCCCTTAAAATAATTAAACGCGTTTATATTGACAATATCATCTTGGTTTTCCATTAACAGATTTTTGATGAATTTACTAAAATTAGCAAGAAACCAGATCTATCATCACTGTTACACGAAACATTCAAATCTGTTGCGTGGACTATCTTTTTTAGATATGTTCTTGTCTATGAGAGCCCTAAAGAAGGTAGGAAGTCTATTTTTCTTGAACTTCGGATGGCTACAATTGGGAGGATGTCCAAGAGATTGAACAAATACTGCATGCAATCGTGGTCCTAGTGGTTGAGCATCCAAAAGGAGTTGATAAGAAGCTGGTTTTGTTTATACGGTTCAAATCGGCCGATCTTGGGCTTTAAATGTGCAACTAAATGGATATTGGGTTTTGTGGTTTTTTTATTCTAAGCTGTGGGGTGGTTGGCCTTGTTCATTCGCAAAACCTTTGTTTCAGAAAGATTTTTTTGATAGTCTGATTGTTAGGTTATATCCTTGCTTTAGGTTCTTGTTTTCTAGTTTTGTATCTCGCAAAAATTTAGAGGGTTGGGTTTATTGTTTGTAATCTTTTCTTTCGATTTCACAATAAAGAGGTATTATCCTTGTTTGTCGAGTCCAAATTTGTTAGCCCTATTGGACTATAATTTTCCTTGTTGATCACCTATGACGTGTGTTCATCATCAATTAAAATCCTAATTTTGTTTACATAATAATTAAAATCTTAATCTGGTTTAAAGAGTAATTAAAATCTTAATTGTGTATTTTACTTTACTAAATAATACATTTAATATAATTAAATATAATTAGAAAATTAAGTAAGAGTAAAAGTAGGGATGTAAACGAGCCGAGCTACTCGTAAGCTACTCGAGCTCGGATCGTTAAAAGCTCGAAACGAGCCGAGCCTTAACGAGCTCGAGTCTAGATTAAAGCTCATTTAATAACAAGGCGAGCTCGAGCTCCAAAGAACGGGCTCACGAGCTTAAACGAGCTCCATATACAATATAATTTATATTTTATATGTTTAAGTTTTAATAGTTATATATATATATATCGTTTTAATAAAAATATCAAAATAATACCCGAGTCTAAACGAGCCTAGCTTAAACGAGCCGAGACCGAGCTTTATAAATATTAAACGAGCCGAGCTTGTGCTCAACATCATAAGCTCTAAACGAGTTGAGCTCGAGCTCGAGCTTAAAAAGGCCTAAACGAGCCCGGCTTGATAAGTGTCCGGCTCGACTCGATTACATCTCTAGCATAAACTAGCTATACACACCCTTTCAAATAATTTTTCTTTGTTGTCATCCTTACTATAAAATCAATACGAGCGTCAAAATTATAAAAAAAAATGACATGAAAATACAATAAACTTTGTCTTAGTTACCATTGTATATAACCAACTTTAAATTCTTAAAAGTAATACAACCAACTTTCATAAACCTTTAATTATATGCAAAAAACTTTTTCCGTGTCTGATGTTTAGTTACAATTGTATACAATGAACACCGTCATGATTTCTATAGTACACAACAACTTGCATACAATGTGAGGATTATCAAAGTTGGTTTTTATTGTTTTAAAAAAAATAAAATTGACCATATACAAAGATAACTAAGACGAAGTTAATTGTGTTTTCATTTAATTTACCTAAAAAAATTGGGCGAATTGCATGAAAATACAATGAACTTAACCTTAATTACTATTGTATATAACCAACATTTTTTTCTTAAAAACAATACAATCAACTTTCATAATTTTTTCATTGTATGCAAACAACTTTTTTTTGTGTGTGGGTTTTATTACCGTTGATACAAGGAACTTTGTTATAATTCTCATTGTATACAACAACTTGCATACAATGAGAGGATTATAAAAGTTGATTGTATTATTTATTACAATAAAAAGTTTATTGTATACAATAGTAACTAATATCTTTTATGTAATTTACCCAAAAAAATAAGAAATGAGAATATATCATTACTTTATTAAGTGAAATAACTTAATGTGATAATATATTTTGTTTCGTATATAGTATTCATATTATATAATCATATACCATTAGAGCACTTGAATCATTACTGGATTATCGACTCAAATCTAACTGCCTCTAGTCTAGGGCACGCATGGGGTGGTTTTAAGCTCAAATCGAACGTAATCCGCTAATTTTGGTTTTAGGAATTTCAAACCAAATGATTTCAGTGTCTATCAGTTTCGGTTTTGGTGGGTTCTAGTCATTAACGGTTCGGTTTCGGTTTTAAAAACAGAACTCACATGGTTTTCAACACTAATATATAATTTCCTGCACTAACCTTAATTTTTCAAGCATTATATACAAATTTCAGCAACAATATCTAATTTTCAGCATTAAATTCAATGTTTAATAACAAATTTCAGCACTAAATACCATTTTCAGCACAAATCTTCAAAATATAAAAGTATTTTGTATCATATAATCATAATATAAACGTCGATCTGAAAAGGGGTAAAGGACAAAAGAATGAAAAGTTATTAACCCTACTAATTAGACCTTGAAATATTTAATGAGCTTTATTGAGTTATATTTAATAACTATAAAATTAAAAAATATATATTATATTAAATATTAGTGGGTCGGTTTCTTAATGTGGCGGTTTCTGGTTAAAACCGAAACCGAACCCATCTGTTTTTCCAAAATTTAAAACCAAACCGTCGGTTTTAAAATTGTTTTGTTTTTATCGGTTTAGTTTTGTCTTTTTTAACAAATTGGTTTCAGTTTTTTAATTTCTATGCAAACACCTACTCTGGTCATAACATCTAATATAGTGAAATCTCTATCAACTTTTCCTTTCTTTTCCAAAATACTCGAAAGGCAAAAAGAAAGAGAATTAAAAAAAAAACCTTAACGCTTGTTATTGGTGTGACAAGCACGGGGATGATGACCTCTGTATAAATATTTGTTAAAAAGGAATCTTCTTAATAAAGAAACTAGTGTGCATACACGAGATACATTTTAAAAAATCTAAAATATTTAATATGTAATAAAACATAAATAAACTCTATAAAACAATTTAAACAAACAGAATTATATTCATAAAAAAATGACTACTAAAACAACATATTTACCGAATGTTTGAAGATTGAAATAAGTCGGGCTTTCATATTTTTAATAGTACTTTTTTGTATACTATATTTATAGTTTTACTTGTTATGTTACTATCATCGTCATAAAGATGAAACTTGAAGGAAATAAGTATATTCGGTGTGTACAATGATTCTTAAAAATGATATGAAAGTTCACCTAAATATATATTATCTGAACTTAAAATATGATACCTCCATAGTGTTTAACATTGATGTCATGTAATCATTTATGTGTTCAACCTCTTCATTTGTTGGAACAAAGTTACTCTCTCTTAAAAATAACTTCGATAAAAAAGATGTTCATTGATATCCTGTAATCATTTATGTGATCAATATCTTTACTTGTTTTGCCTATGTGATACACAGTTATCCATGATTATTTTTATCAAAGTATAATTATAAAAAACATAGTATATAAAAAATGAGAGTCAAACATCTAAATATAAATAATTAATGCTTCTTAATTTTAAAATCTTAAGGATTATTTTAAAA
>JAUEJL010061220.1:0-18426 GCA_032274825.1 Drosophyllum lusitanicum | reverse complement strand
TTTTACAAATCACATGTGATTGTATATTGAATCACCTGTGATTGAATATTAAAATTTCAGGACTATGTTTTTTAAATGGACTTTATTGAACACAACTCTATACTTTTAATAATAATTCAAAATAATAACTGAACATAAACGAGTCAAGCCCTAAACAAGCCTTAGCGAGCCGAGTTTCATATATCTTAAACGAGCTGGGCTCAATCTTCGAGTATCTTAAACAAGCCGTGCTTGAGCCTAAAAAATCGTAAACAAACCCGGACCGATAAGCACCATGTTTAAGCTCAACTTAGCTTATTTACATCCCTAGTTGACAACCCCCTCTCTCTAGCACCACCGACAGTCGACAACATCACTCTTGCCCGGGCCCTCCTCTAAGGTGAACACGTTCTAAAACGATCAGATTTTTATTTTGTTAGTGATAGTTACATGTTATCTCTATACGTTAATATATGTTTGGTTTTATATTTTATACCTTTGTTTAAAAAAAAAAGTTAAAATCCCGTTACAACATTTTTTAAAATGTTCCCGTTTTCACTTTTTAAATATGTTTTTTAATATAATTTAAAAGTTTATTTTTTATGTTATTGTGACTTAAAAATAAAGTCAATTTTTTTGATTTTTGTAATCATACCTCGTATACTCCGCGAGAAGGATATTTTCTCCGAAACAATACTCTATATATGGTTAGCATAATTATACCAATGTTCATTATGTTATGGCTCGGATCATGTAATGTTATCAAGACTACTTAAAAGTTCTCTAAAAGTTTCAGTCATTCAGTGTATTAGTTCTATATCCATAGTCAGTATAGGTCTCACAGGTGCAAGTAATCAACAAGAACTAACTGATTTATTATAACCCTAATTGTAGATTACTTCACTAAGTAGTGTATATTTAGCACTTTGGCCGGTACTTAATTTATTTTAAATTTTCGTTGTAGACAGGTGAGTTACACTAACTTGTTTATTATGTTATGCCATTCATATTTATGTGTAACTAATACCGTTCTCTTCGGAATCGGTATTGTTTACGACTATTCTCTTTGAGACAGTAATTCACGGCCGTCTTGTGAAGGCGACCCTTCTTTTCGGAGTGGGTATTGTTTAGGACTATTCTCTTTGAGACAATAATTCATGACCGTCTTTGTGATGGCATATTTCAAGACCGTTCTCTTTGGAGTCGGTATTTCAGTTCACTAAGCCCAGTACCGTCGCTATGATCACAGCCGTTTTGGTGGCAACACCATTTGGTATCTATTTTAGTACAAGTAAATGTGTATTCATAATATAATGTGTAAGTACTTTTTGCTGGCTAAGCTTTATGCTTACTCGTTGTTGCAATGTTTTCAGGTCTAGTGAGTCCTAGAAAGGACAAGGGCAAAATTCCGACATGACAGCTTTTCAGCTTACGTTTTCAAGAAAAGCTTTTGCACTGTTTTTAAACACTTTGTTTCAATTTCTAAAACGATCCATTGTTATTTAAAGACTTGCATAATCAATTTTGGTGTATTGGATAAATATTATACTACACTCTACAACAATGTTTATGGATGATTACAATTTACTCACTCCGTTTTAAAAATATTGTTCACCTTTGATCCTTTTGAAGTCTTTCTTTTTCAATTTTTATTTTGAATTTTTTGTGTGTGTTATATAATACTTGATACAAAATATATAAACGGTGGATAATTTTATTGAGACGGAGAGATTATTAATTTTAATGATTTACGAGTTTAAGTTGGTTAATGAAAAAAATTGGGATTTAACATACTAATTATGATATATGTATGATTTGATTATGAATTTGATGTGTACCATTATGGTTTGACTTTTGGTGCTTTGGCTGACTAATTAGCATGCATTTTGAATCTAAGTCTTCTATTGCGAATATTTTATTAAAAGAGTAAATTATGAATTTTGATAATCATGCATTACACTCTCTCCCTCTACTCAGAGAGTTGTAACTCTTCATGCCAAGCCTCATCTTATCTACCCACCGTCAGAAAGGGTGACCTCTTCTCGTATTGTTGACTACAGCTACTTCCGCTCACCCAGCTGGTCCCATATGAAGACTTAGATAGGCAAAACTCCTAACTCACCTCTAAAAGCCCCTGTTTAGAATCTTTTCTAACGTCTTACCAAATGTCATCCTTAAACTCCTCATCTCGACCACATCCATACTCGTCTCCTAGTCTTTCTTCAACACCAACATTCTGCCACATAGAGCATAGCCGGTAGAACTGCAACTCTATAGAACTTTCCCTTTAGCTTCAATGGAACTTTCTAGTTACATGGACACTCTACTTCAACCCGCATGCATTTATACCATGGGTCAGATCCTTATCAATCCTCCATGTCCTATGTAAGATAGAACTCAAATACTTAAAAGACGCGTTAGGGTGCAAGACCAAATCCTCAATGTGGACTTCCTAGCTCTAGTAGCTTCTTTCCTAATTGAACTTGCACTGAAGATTTTCTATTCGAAGTCCTTTAGCCTCTAAAGCTGCCGATCATTGCTCTAACCTGGTATCCGATGTCCTCGATACCAACACAATGTCATCAACAAATCATGCTCTAAAAATGCTCCCATGTATCTCACATGAAAGCTCATCAAGGAATACTACAAAAAGGAGCTAAAGGTTGAACCCTAATGTAGCTCACTTTCTATTGGAAGTACTCCGTATCACCCGTTGGGGTCGTGACACAAGTCATCGCACCTCCACACATATATCTTACAGTACTAATATGTTTCCCTAGGATATCTGTATCATACTATCATATGGGATCATCCAAATTATCTACCTAGAGACACTATCGTACGTTGTCTCGAGACCTTCCTAGCAAAACTTCTCCATAACGCTTCTCTAATGGTGATACAAAAAAGTTAAAATCAATACAAGAATTAAACGGATTCGCAAATCGGTCTGTAAAAAGATAAAAAAAATTAAGCAGGTTTGAATCAACCCGTAAAATTTACCAATGATCCTAACACAACCAAATTATTATACAGGTTAGATGGATCAACCTTTAACACACTTGGTTTATTTCATACATATCAACCCAAATCCGTCTATTTTCATACCAGATTCCAAAGATGTCGAATATTGCCACCCTATTCGTGATCACCAATCACTTAAGCATCAATTAACACACTACAGTATAAACAAACCCTGTTTTCAAGCATTAGTCCCCTAAACAAGAAAAAAGTTTAATACCCCATTATCAAATCTTGTAATTTTTGGTTACTTTCATTATATCCGCAAAAGTGTCCATCAAGCGTTACGCTTTGGCAAACAGTTAACCCCCCGAACCAGCCAAACTGAACACATCCTCACAAAATACTATAAATTATCAATGAAAAACGTAACTAGTTTCCCTCTATTCATCATATTATCGATGCATATTTCGGTATTTTTACTGGAACATTCGTCAAATGAATAATAAAACTATTCTCTCACTAACATGTTAATGTACATCACTTAATACACAGATTAAACAATGATTCCGGATCGCTAAATTAAAAAAATCAACATTTGATAAATGTACAACATACATTTGTTCCCCAGAATCCCTGGCTATCACAAACCAGTAATGTACAAGCTCGCTGCAAAAACAATATCTCGTTTTATTGCATTTGAAGCTATTTCCATTTTTTTGTATAAGGCGGAATTACCCATAATTGCTGCTGAATTTCTGAATTCACGACATGTTTCATCTAATCGTACGATTGTTCTTACTATCAAGCCTTCAGGTACATCTGTGAGTTCACATATATCTGCAAATGGAGTTCCCTGCAACCCAAAACATTTATCTCAAATACATTTTTTCAATCCATCTCAGACGTGTAATATTTGCATCACGTGTCTAGTCGGGTCAAAACAACCCACACACAGTTTTTTTCCTAGTATGTTCTAAATAAGAATACAAAACTATATTGTTGTAACAGTAATTTAACCTTTTTTAATTAATGTAGCGTAGACATTTCAGTTAAATATATTAACTTGACCTGTTCAACCCTTTAGAGATGAAACCTAAACAAAAGCGATCCATTTCCATTTGTACATAAATGGATCTAAATTGTCACCCAAGATGCATGCATTTGTGCTTGTGTGTGTGAGAGAGAGAGAGAGAGAGAGAGAGAGAGAGAACCTTTGCCCATTCATAAACGACCTCAACAAGTCCAAACTTGAGATTCTCTCGTGCATACTCCTGAGGCTCGATCTGTATTTTGCAATGTGCTTGAAGCTCACCAAGTTTGATAGCAGTGTTGTATAACCTACCTCGCATTACAAAAAGTATGATTCCATAAAATACATAAAAATATGTGTCCAAGTCGAGCATAAACTAAATAAAACGATGTTCTGGAACTAATAAACCAAACCAATTAACACCATTAAGTTTGGTTCCGAAGAGTTACGTGAACCAAATTCAGATCTAAAACGACATCATATCATGTATAAAAAATTGCAATAATAACATATTAAGTTTATATTACTATATTAAATTCACCTTTCTCTGGCTTGCGAAAGTCTTTGGGTAAGGTGAGGTTCGGAAGCCTTTGTTTGTTGAAACACAAAAGCCGACATCAAAGCCACTGCTTCTTCAGGTTCCAAGTGATCCAATTGATTCTCGAATAAGCATTCAGTGCATATCAATTCTTCACCAGAATTCATCTCACAAGCAACTCGGCCTTTAATCTGAACCACAAGATCTGCATCTATACATCCAATCTCCTTCAACACATCAATCTACAAAATCCCATCACAAAAATGTAACATAAATGCCATCATCAGGTGAGTTGGTTCACGGGCTTGGTTGAAACAGGTTTCTTTTTGTACAGTTTAAAATGGCCAGGGGAGGTGAATTTGTAAACCTTTTAATGTTGATTTTCCTGGAACAGTTAATGTGTTAAAAAGTAAAAACTGATTAAACAAGATATGTTACTTTAAAAATAACGTAGTTAAAATAAAACAATAATAGATGAGTTGGATAATGGAAAAGGTTTAAACAAGTCAAATGGGTCAGATCAAGTTGACCCACAAACTTTGTTTTTGGGTCCATTTTCTTGAAAAAGTTATCACGTTAAACATGATTAAAAAAAATATGTTATTATCATATAAACTAATTTTTAAGAAATAGAACGATATTGTACGTACACGACCCTGGAAATCAGGCATTTGTTGAAGTGCTTCATCCGACATTTGAAATTTAAGTGCATTAACTTCCTCTTTATACTTTTTGATCTCTCGAGCTACTTTGATGTGTTCCTCCAGTTTTACACAGTTGTGGCACTTGTTTTGTGACATTTTTTGCAGTAAATTGTTCCATTTATTATAAGCTTCCACTAGGTCTACATCTTTCAGCTTCAAATCTGACATAAATTCATTCAGAAATTAAAAATCGGTAATTCCAATCACACCCTCAAGTGAGCAAATACAATCTATAAAATACAAAATATAAAAAAACTGCTTAAAGGTGGTTTTTGGGGTTTGACCACAAGAACTTTGTCCATTTTTTAATTTTCTTATAAATAATGAATGTGTCAAATACAATTTTCAAAACTATATTTAACAATAATAATATAAATTTTTCAACAAGTGATTCAGGATATCAAGGTAGCAAGAAGAAGCACAATGTAGTTATTATAAGTTAAAACACCGTCGTTATGCTAAATGGAAAAATTGCACATAAATGAACATCGTTGAACATTGATTTTCAAAATCCCACTCTTTAAATGTGTGATTTGCCACTGAACTTTAATTAAAAAAACATGAAAAAAAAAATATACATTACCTTTAACCGGATCAAGGGCTGGAGGGTACTTATTTCCATCAAATTTCTGATTTAATAAATTCTGTACCGTTTTTGAATAAGCAGCACTGCTATCATCTTCCAAAAGCCCAACTTGATCGATCTTTATTTTGGCATTACATATGCACAAGAATTCTTTATTATCAATTTCTCTAACCTCATAATTCGCACCAGAAGCATTACCACGATGCGGGAGCTTAATTTTTACGACACCAGATCCTTTTCTTGCAGTAGCCGTAGAATAATAATCATCATCAATACCACGTTTTGATTTTGGCTTTAAAATTTGGAGACCAGAAGTATTTTTATTTTGTACGCCATCTGGAGTTTGTAATGTTGATGGTAATGATGGTGTAAGAACCATAACAATATATTGTTTATTAGTGGAAGAATGAGCCTTCAAGATAACCCCGAGTAAGTGGTCCTGGCCCTGTCAATTACATCATTATTAAAAAAAGTTGTAAATTTCAAGCAGTTTATTTATGAACTGATTGATTTGGGTGTTTTCTATCTCTAAACAGGTCAAATGAGTCGAATAATAAAGATGAGCTTAAAAAAACCCGTGTCAAATGAATTGAGATTGCACAAACTTTAGTGGGCAAAACCTCATAAACCATTCTTTTAAATAGTTAGTTTATTATTGAAATATATCATTTTTGTGACCATAATTTATATTAAATATTTGTTAAAACTTAAAAATTCAAACAGGTATTTCGAATCAACTAAACTCCACCCGTAAATTAAAATTACACTTTCGACCTTAAATTTCCTAATAATTAATATATAGAAGTACTATTACAGAAGATATAAAATAGAGTTCTTTTTAAACCAGTTGACCAATGTCTTTAAAGGTGGCTATATTTCAACATGTTTACCTACAGATGGATTAATTTAGGTATATTTACCTCTTCTTTTTTGTTTTTTTGAGAAGCAAGGTATATTTACATCTGACGAGTCAAATGGATAAACTTTAATAGCTTGGTTGAAAATGGAACGGGCCGAAGGCCCCAAGTGTATTTAATATTTTACACCCTCTATAATTGCTTTATTCAAAAAAGGACATTCTTATTTTAAAAATATAATTTTCAAGATCATAGATAATACATTGATTATTAACAAAATCATGAATACAGAAAAGAAACAAATATAATTTTTGAGGGTCAACATGTTTACCAGACCATCGACCCACCCATTTTTCTGATATGAATCAAACTGATAACTTAATCCACCTGTAGTCTGATGCGTAAAAAGAAAACAAAGCAGTTCTGGCTTTCAAGAGGCAAGAATCTCCACGCAAAAGAAAGAAAAACAGCCGACTAAAACTCTCCCTCCCCTAGCCAGCCCTAAGACCCTATTTATCATTACCCCCGCCCTAAAAATCCACCTTGTCCTCGAATTGGAAGACTGAAAACTACTCTGCATGTGTTCGAAGTCCTCTCAAGTCGTCTCTGTATCACTATATGTGATGATGCCTTCCAACCCATTCTCGTGCGCCTAAGCTCATTGAAAGGCCGGCTCACCCTAAAGCATCACCCTTTCATCCCTATACTCGAACAACATCAACAAATTTCCCCAAATTGATTCTTGTATCTCCCAGCCTCCTCAACCATTTGACTCCTAAAATCACGTCCATACTCGGTACTCAGCTCCAGCGGGTAGAAGTCTTCTACCACATGCACCCCAATAGGAACAACACCGCACCCCGAGTCCCCGACATAGCCTGTAACTTCTGTCTAATCGTCCATTTACCATCATCATGTCTGTCTGACTGTTCATTATCATCATCACGCCCGCCCCTGGCCCCGTCAACCTGTAGAACCAAAACCTAAACCAAGACACTCAGTACCCCTATCTTGCCCCTCAGCTTCACAGCATGTGGCACCATAGATCCACCATCGAATGGCTGATGTTTCCATCATATCTAGGTGTATGTGATCCTCCGGTTTCTCTGTTCCATTGTCCTCGCACTACCCATCGTCAAGCACAAGAACCTGTAGCGTCTTTTCCGGGCAACGAGGTCCTGGCGCGTACCTCTAGTCACGTCAGAAACAATGCCCCTTGACTCATTTATCAGTAAATTCCGCCTTCGTCATCGGTTTGAGCTTTTCATTGATAATGATGGACAGTTTAATCGCTGGACTCCATCCGGCCCGTTGCAACAATTAAACTGATGTTTGCTAGTCCAGTTAAGTCCCTTGATATAAGTTATTTCCAACACTCGTGACTTGTGAAGGAAATCCTTCCAAATATGCAGCCAATATCTCGAACATTCTCACATACTCTTGATTTGTTCCATCCTGGCTGATTGCCAAGAACTGCTCTTACAGATTTCCTTCTTGAGACGGCTGGGCGGTCCAGCAGACGTTTCTTCAACCCTTTCCAATGTTGAAACAGTTCTCGACTTTCACTCGCTCTATACCACGTCAATGCTTGGCCCTCCAGGCACAGTACCACTGCTAGTACTATTTCTACTGAAGTGGCCAAACCTCGCACATCAAAAGACCTTTCTACTTCATAAACACAACAGCAGGCGTCTTCCCTGTCAAAGATAGGCATCTTTAGTTTGCGGAGATGATAATCCATCCACAAAATCAAGACACAGTCGGTCACCTCATGGAATAGCCCCTGCCCCCGGTCCTCTGCCCTAGCTTTGGTGCTACCCCGCTGCTCATAATTAAGTTCCTTCCTGCGTAGAAACTACCTTCACTTGTTCCCATCAACTTATCATCGGCTACGTTTGATTCTACCTGCACCTTCACTTGTTGCCATCAACTTATCTTTTGTCCTCTTCGGCTCTCATGGCAGCCAATTCTTGTTCCAATTTTACGAATATCCCTGTTGTTTCTAATTGGTGGCGCTCCATATCAGTTTATATATCACGGTCCGTTCCTGCCATTGTTACGTGATGGATTGGTGGTCCTAACGATTGCTGAAACAAATTGATCGACGGTTCTAGGGAAAAAATTCTTACAATAGCCTAATCGTGTGGATGAACTTTTCTCTTGCCCGATGCTTTAGTACCAATTTGATACGAATCAAACTTATAATCAAATTGACAACTTAATCCACATGTAGTCGGATGCTACATAGAAAACAAAGCAGTCCTCACTTTCGAGATGCAGGAATCTCCACACAGAAGGAAAAAGAACAACAGACTAAAACTCTCTCCCCTAGCCGGCCCTAAGGCCCTATTTTTACCTAAGTTAACACATTTACCCATTTTGGCGTGTTATCAATAAAATATAACCCAAATCAACCCATTTTCACATAAATGGGTTGTAATTTTCACCTCTAAGTATGCTTTTAAGACATGTGAGGATAATATATAAAAGAAAATTACAAAAAAAGTACTCACAGATAGTGATTTTACAACGACCACCCTTCCTGGCTGAAGAAAAGAATGAGAAACCGAAGACTGTAAAACCGTTTCGTTTATATGGTTGCTATACATCTCTGCCTCTAAGTACCACTCATAATATTCCTCAATTGCTGGCTCACCCTTTATGCACCTAAATCCAAAAATTATAAAAAGGAAAATTAAAAATAAATATATTAAAGAAAATGAAGAAAACAACTACCAATGATAAAAGGGGAAAATAGTTATTCATCTGCTACGCCTTTTGAACCGTAGAATTGTAAAAATCTGATTGAGAGGACAAATATAGGAATTATCAATTAATTAGCACACAAACGCAACCTGAAATCATCTTGTAATAAATATCTGATTATATATTATTAAACCATGAACACAATGTTTAATAATAGAAGCAAAACATTTTAAAATACACTTGCAAATAATTTCCAAGGCCACATATTACAGCCAAATGCCCAACGCCAACCAATCATCCAAAAACTAAAAGACTGTACGTGTGACAGATCCACAAAAAACAAACAGACAATTACAGGTTTACAACAATAAAAAATATTAGAAAAAAAGAATTGTTACAATATGTGTTATAAAAACCTTTCAACTTTCAAAAAATGTTGTGAAAATCATTCAACTTCGTCAGCATATTAAAAAGTATAGTGGTGTTTACAATGAAAGAAAAACCAAAAGAATGAAACATTTATATGATTATTAGGACGAAGAATTTAGAATTTACTCGATAGATTTTGTAGGCTGAGCAAGCTTTCGCATTAGCAGTTGCTGTTGTTCTGGTAGTTTCATCTGAGCATGAAATTCAGCAAAACTTCTTTTTAACATGTCCTCCACCTAAATAAGTTGTTCACTCAATGTTAAACAAACTTTAAAATCACAAAATTGTTTATAGATTCAAATATGTAAGGCCTTAAATATGGCAATTATGTTATTCCCCTTGGTTAAATACAGAAATTATGTATTTCGTTAGTTATGAGAGTCTATATAATTTGGTTATTGGACTTGGAACACATTACTAAACCACAAAAATCTTGAAACCCCTATAGAAAAAAAGTTAAATCTCATAAAAAATGTTATAAAAACCATGCGACTTTTGAGATAAGTAACAAAAACCATTAGCCACATCAGCGTTTAAAGGTTTCCAAAGCAAAATATTCAATTTTCAAAGACAATGAACAAAATAGAAATGAAGTGACAGAAACTCACTATTTTGTCACAATTTGACACAACTTGTACAACTCGTATCATCTCAAAATCTCCTATTCGATTATTGTATCTATCAAACATTGGGGGTGTTTGGATTTAAGTTTCAGAATAATCAGTATGAATATTTGCATTAGCAGATTTTGCTTCTGATTATCTAATTAATTAGGTTTGTAATCAGTTCTGGAAAATCAGTTTCAACTTTCAGCAGAGAAAAAACTAATAATTTAAGGATAATTTTAAAATAGCCTATTTACCCCTTCTTTTAACCTAACTTGAACGAATGTAACTTATTTCACAAAACCTACCTTTTTTACCCAAAAATCTCGTTTTTGGTCAATTTAGGTATATATTTCTCACATAATCAGAATTTATCAAACACTCAAACTTCTGAGCATCTAATTACTGTAACTTCAAACTATGCGCACAGCCACACATCCAAAAAGTCAAAAACTATCTTCTACCACCCATCTTATCCAAGTTATTCAAGATCACATAATCACTATCAAAATGCTTGCATATCAAAACATCCCCTACAAACGGTATATCTAGTTAACAAACTATAAATATTTTCTTTTATTGAACATAATGTGTATACCTTTAATTCTTCAACACGAAGAAGATGCATTATCATGATATATGTTAACCGAAATTGAGATTCAAGTCGAGTTGCACTGCCCGTTATGACATGTTTTAAATCACTTTCTTCCGGGATATCATCACGACACATAACAAGAACACTACCGATTTTATCGAGTCCTCTCCTACCAGCACGCCCTGCCATCTGTGTGTATTCTCCTGGTAGTAATTGTCTAAATTCCTTTCCATCAAACTTTCTTAAGGTATCAAAAACAACCTGCCACAATTTATACAAAATTTTTTTAATTTAATAAATAATAATCTGCTAAATGGGGTATCATGTATGATTACAATCAGGTGGTGGCAAAACGATCAGGTTGGTAACAGGCGTGGGTCAAAATGTATAAATTTTTGGAATGAATTGGATTGAAATGCTTTATCAAAAAGTTAAAATTTCATTAAAAATAATTATACAAGTTAAAAAAATTTACAAACTGGTGTATGATTGCAATCAGAAGGTGGCTAGTGGGGAGGTTGGTATATGGGCCATGGGTGTGGGTTAAAATGTGTGATGTTTTGGAATGGGTCAGGTTGAAACACCTTATCCAAAATTTAAAATTACTTATATACATAGTTGGACAAGTTTTTTTTTTTAAAGCGGTGCATAATTGCAAACAGAAGGTGCCACATAGAGATGATTGGTAAACAGTTGCAGGTCAAAATGTGTATATATTTGGAATGGGTCAGGTTGAAACACTTTTGTCCAAAGCCTGTATTTTACATATATAACTAAACCAGTAAAAAAATCAACAGAGCGGTGTATTGCAACAGAAGGAGCCAAAATGGTGAGGTAGCTAAACAGGTGCAGGTCAAAATGTGTACGTATTTGGAATGGGTCAGAAGGAAACGCTTTTGTCAAAAAAATAATAAGTTTTTATATAATTAAAGTAAAAAAGTCTATAGAGCGGTGTAGGATTGCAATCAGAAGGTGGAAACGGGGGCAGGTTGATAAAATGGTAGGAGTCAAAATGTGTAAATCTTTTGGAATGGGTCAGGTTGAATAACTCTTGTCCAATATTCTAAAATCAACTGGTAAATACAAGTTAAAAAGATCAATAGAGTGGTGTATGATTGCAATCAGGAGGTGGAAAATAGGGCAGATTGGTAAATGAGCGTGACTCAAGATGTGTATAATTTTGGAATGGGTCAGGTTTATAAATATGTCGAATATGGTTATACAATATATATTGAATAAAAATTACATTTTTAAATAAATTTGTTTTGGATGTTCAATGCATTAAGAACACTTTGGACAAGTTTCAAACAACTTTGACCCATATGGCCCGTTACAAATTAAACATAACCCAATACAGGTAATTGGACTTATTTTGTCAACAAATAGTACGATGACTCACCGTTCTAGCTGGGGCATTAACCCCCATAGCGAATGTCTCTGTCGAAAATAAAACCTAAATAATGGAAAACATGAAATCAATAAAGGAATACTAATAAAACAGAGCAAAAAAAGAATAAAATGATGCTTCCTAATAAACATGTGTTAAAACGAATATAACTTGCCTTGATAACACCACGACAGAAAAGCATTTCAACTACTTCCTTGACAATTGGGAGCAAACCAGCATGATGTACACCAATCCCTCTGTGAAGAAGACCTTGCAATCTCACAATCTATTTTTCAAAACAAAAAAATAAAATTAATTCGAGCAAGTTCAAATTTGAAAATTAAAAAAAACAATAATTTACACATATGCATGTACCTGCGGAAGGTTTCGGTCGGATCCCTTTAGCCGAGAAAAAGCTTTATCACAAAAAACGTGAATTTCACTTTTTTCAGACCGACTTGTGAGGTCAGTTTCACGCAGATTATCAGCCGATTTGTCACAACGATTCTTTGAGAAACAAAAAATTACCACCTATAAAAGCAAGATCTTTGTAAATCATGAAACAATTAATTTTCTAAACTTTTTTGTGTTTATCAGAAAAAGAAAACCAAATTATAGATTTCATTACATACAGGTAAAAGGGACGTTTTTGACAGCTTATTAATAAGCGACAACCACACAGATTTTTCATTAGTTCTTGAGACCCAATTGTTATTTCCACCAACTCGACCCATAGCAACCATGTTTCCCGGGTTTTTGGTAGGGCCCGTTTGTTTGTTCGGTCTTCCCCTTGCAAAGTTGTTCAATTTTTGAGCATTAGGTGCTATAATTGGTGGATATGATCCAGAACCACCACCAATCAGGCCTGTATTTTTTTTCTTGTGGGCATTTTTAGCAGCTGTCAATCCCTGAGGTAAGAACTTCTCTTGTTCACAGATTTTATAAAGTTCTCCAGAGTAAAAAAGGCAGTGTTCTAATGGGACTGGCCTCTTTGTAGTTCTGTCAAAAGAAGAAACAAAAAAGAATCAAATAGATATGTACATTTGTGATGTAGGATTAGTATATCGTCTCATTTACCTAAAAAATGGGTCAATTTGGGTTATGATTTATCTCTAAAGGGTCAGATGAGTAAAATAAAGAATTAGTTAGAATGTAAACGGTTTAAATGTCAGACAAAGTGTATTCAAAATGCTTCCAAGCTCCTACATCATTTCATTCAAAAATAATAAACACAATGTCTATTTTAGTAAAATCTAGTTTTCATGATCGGATTCTAATACATTAATTAATAATTAGTTATAAATTTTTGTAAAAAAATGGATATGTATTACTTTAAGGCATCCATATTGAGACAAAATAACCTACGAATACTGCTAAATAAAATTGTTTCTTGTTTCTTAGTAAATAATGGAGCAAAAAGTACACATTATTTGTCTTGTTTGATAATTACAGAACTAGGTACATTATTTCAGCTTCATAACTAAAATGCACTTAACATAAGTTTCTAACAAAAAACAAATACCTACAACAAATATACAAGTAACTAAATAAAGTTACCAGTTTTGATCTGTTTCTGATGGTATTATAATACGACTTACCCAGTTACACGGATTTGCTTTTGTTTAGTCCTACCAATCCAATCAGCAAATTCAATTGTATTTGGTACCTGCAAATACCAAAATAATGTATATTGATAAGAAACCGCATATCAAATAATTAATGTTTGTGTAGGACCTTTAAAGAATAAAAGTGATTACATGTTAAACAGAATTACCGTTGCAGAGAGGAGAACAAAATTGATATGCCTTGGAAGCATGATTATAACTTCTTCCCAAACAACCCCTCTTTCAACATCATTTACATAATGCACCTCATCAAATATAACCTAATCACACCAGGAATAGAGATACAATAAATACAAAATTAAATCACGTATTTATTGTAGAAAATAGGTAAAAAAGAAATACAGTAGTGAAATGAAAAAAATGCAATGTTTAGGCATATTATTACATCTCCAGAATATAAAAAAGCAATGGAAAAATGAAATGTTTAATAGTATAGTTTTTGTAATAATATTCATTGCAGTAATTATTTATAAAAAAAGATTTAACGGATATGTCATGGTTGGTTACCATTCCGACCCGATTTCGTCTGTAATAAACAATTAAACAGAATTACACGTTTTGACACAAACCCATTCTGACCCGTACCCAACCTGCCTTAACCACCCACATTGCCACCTCTATAAACAAGCTACAACATAATATGCCCGACTGAAATTACCTGTTTTGACACAAACCCATTTGACCTATACCCAACCTGCCCAACCCACACATATTGTCACCTCTAAAAACGAGCTACAAAATAATATTATGAGTCTACCCATTCAATATCGCGTATAATATCAGCTCCTCTGTAAAGCATTGATCTCAATATTTCAGTTGTCATAATGAGGCAGGAAGCTTCGGGCCTCAAACTAACGTCCCCCGTAAGAAGCCCGACATCAAATTTTCCAGAAAAGTCCCTGTATTTTTGGTTGCTGATTGTTTTTATGGGAGCAGTATATACTGCTCTTGTGCAGTGCTGCATAACAAGCAAAGAAATTAATTACTCAATTTAAGGAATTTTATAATATGAGAACATAATTTAATAACTGATAACACATTGAAATTAATTACTTCCGTTTCACATAAAAGCATTGAAAACATACTTTAGATGCAAGTGCAAAAGCATACTCTGCAACAACAGTTTTTCCAGCAGATGTATGAGCAGCCACAAAAACCGATTGTCCTTTCTCAAGATAATATATAGCCTGTACACGTATAAAAAGATTCAAGTAGTTGTATGATAAAAATAAAATTACTTAGATGAGCAAACCATCATTTTTAGTATGGGCTGGTTTGATCAGAATCACCAGTTGTCGATAATATTTACCATAATAATCCAAATATTTTAATAAATTGATTTTTTATTTGTTTGAGATTAATAACAGTCCAGATCCACCCTGTTCATAAAATAATGGGTCAAAATCATTATATCTAATCTCATTCATAAAATAATGGTATCAAAACAAAGAAAAAGCAAATGTTTAAATTGAGTCAACTTACTGTGATGTATTATGGTATTAAAAATGTAACACACGATTTTAATTAAAAAGAAATTAGGGATACCTCCTTTTGGAATGCATCTAGTTCAAAAGGGAAATCCAATGCCATGTCAGGAACAAGTTCATTGAAATTATCTGCAATTCCATCACTACCTCCAGTAACTGCCCAGATCTGCAAAAATATAAAATAAAACAAAAAACACCCAGTCAGCAAAAGCATCTAAAAACATCTTTAAAGAATTTATAGTCTAGTCAGGAAAAAATTGCCTCTTTTGACTTTTGTGGACCATCATCACTGGAACCATCCAAATCTTTAGTCATTCCTTGAGATTCATTAGACAAAATCTGGTCTATGACAGATGATTCAGGGGGAAAATCCAACTTTTTTTCAGCTTCTGATGGAATAGGTTTTGGAGAAGCAGTCTCAATTACTTCAATTTCTAATTCTGATGTATCTCCTACATGACCAACAATGTTGTTAATTTCCCAAATTATTCTAATTTTCGATAGAAGTCAAAGAAAGAATAACAATTTCGAATATCAAAAATATACCATCAATTGGTAGTTCTGTAACATCATCTTCCCAAGCTCTTTTAAATAAGTGATCAAACTGAACAGATAAAGTACTCTGCAGAGGAAACAAGATATAAACTTTAAAGATTATATGATTTAGTTGTGGTTTAGTTTTTGTGATGTGGCCTTACAAGTTGGCAATATTTGTCCATGTAAGATGAAATATAAGAAATAAGCCCCCAAAAAAGTTTTTAGTTCTATAATAAAATCAATGATTTCATGATCTTTTTTCCTTATACGACATCTTACGTGTACGTATATAACCAGCATGCAAGGTCGCGTAACTAAAACTGAACCACATGTGTCATATCAGTTACAAGTAAAAAAATTCCATGATTAGAAAACTAACTAATCAGAACAGTTTTTACAAGTACAAGTGTACAACTACCAAATGAGAAAAAAAAAGGACATTGCATAATTAGCACACATGTTAAGGTACATGACATTACATGCCATTAACCCTTTTTCGAACTACAACAAAGTAATTATAAGTTCAAGAAAATAAACAAAGTAACTCCTTATACACTCAATATCCGAATGTGGGTTTATTGTAGGGAAAATAATATCTATCTCACCACCCTGAAAACGGAAATTCTGAATGAAATGAGCGGCGAACAACCTTTACCTTCGATGTTGTCTTAGGCACATTCTGATCTTCATGAACGACCCAAGAACATGGATGTCCCTTCAAAAGTTAAACAACATTAAAATAAAACAAGCAATTAACCCAAATATTCCAAAATTACAGAAAGTTGGGCAACGGGTCAGCATGGGTTCATGTAAAAAAGGGTCAATTTTGGGAATGGGTCAGGGTTAGATTGACCTTCAACACTTTTTTGCTCAAATATTTGTTATTTAACCCAGTTATTTGATTATGTTATGTCAATAGTAAGTTAATGTTTAGGACATAACCCAAATCAATTTTCGTAAGTAAATAGTTTGAAATTGCCACCTTTCATGTTAAGTACCAAATGATAATATATCTTAGGCACAAACCTTAAGGTCTCCAAGATCCATTCCTTGTTTAAAACTAGGAGCAACGACTTGTGCAGGAGCACCATTCAGGACTTCCCGTACCCATTCGCCATTAGAAGCACCCTCTGGAAATATCCTACCGATCGATTGAGAATCATCCAAACCACCAGGACGAAAGGGACGGTTGTGAATGCTTCCCTTCACAAAATCCTTTGGAGGTCCACTAATACGCACACCAATTGAATTATCTGCTTCTACCATGAGTTCTGACACATCAACCTAAGTCAAGTCCATGAAAAAGCAATGGTCAAACTTCGTATTTATGATACCGTTTAAACTAAAATAGGGGACCCCCTCCCCCCAAAAAAAATCCTAAAGAGATGACTTCACTCCCTTTTCTACAAATCTCTAAGACACAAGTTTTCTTGACGAATTGCATACATTGACTGTTTTTCCTTCCCCCTCAAAAAGTAGTAGAATATATTTTAACTTCAAAGGCAAATCTGGTAAATTTTTATAATTCTCAGTGGTTTTCCAAGTATGTAGGGGTGAGCATGAAACCGTCAAAACCGACTGAACCACTCAAATTGAGGCTAAATGGCCGGGTTGGTCAGTTTGAGAAGGGCAATGTCAAACCAGTGGTTTTGGATATGTGAAACCGACTTTAATGTTTGGTTCACGGTTTTTGTTCGGAAATAATCCGTATAAACCGAACCAAACCTATATATATATCTTTGAAGTAAATTATATTTTTTTAATAGTTAAAGAAGTATTTATGTAAAAAGTTTTTCAAAATTGAATTGGTATGTCATCGTCATGACGCGTAGTTTATTTATGTCATTATCATAAACGTGTACCTTTTAAACTTTTCAGTAGTACATTACCACTTGACTTCTTAAAACAAAACTTGTTGCATGAATGGTAGGGCCAAACAAAAAATACAAATAAAATATAAACACCGTGAAACCAATCCAAACCGAATTGTGTTTTAGAGGTCAGTTTGGTTTGGTTTGACTACTTTAATGGTCCGGTTTGGTATAATATTTCTTGAAACCGAGGTTGCCAGTTTGGTTTCCAATATTCGGCATAAACCACCCAAACCAAACTACGAGCACCCCTACAAGTATGCATGTCAAGTAAACCTTAAAACAATTGTGGGAGATGCATTGTAAATAAACATTGTCCAACCAAATTTATCTGTAGATAACATATTTATAAGGACATAAAAGTACCATTAATATTGTAACACCCCGTTCTGGGGTATCGTCCTTTTCCCTTGGGTGTTTGGTTGGTGTCATTTAGGAGGATTTCATGGGAATGGGATTTCAAATCCCTCCAAATGTGGTGTTTGGTTTGGCAAAATGGGATGGGATTTCAAATCCTAGGATTTTATAA